>JAMZAV010009157.1:0-28063 GCA_024449915.1 Sweltsa coloradensis | reverse complement strand
AAAAGTTAGTTTTTTTAAAAAAACCCCAAAAGGTTTTTTTTTTTTGGTTTTTTTTGGCGGGTTTTTGGTTTTTCCAAGGGGCCCCCAAATAAAAAAGGCTTCCCCCAAAAAAAAAAGCCTTAATTTTCCAAATTTTTGATGTTTTCCCAAAAAACCTTTACCCTTTTTTTTTTTTGAAAAAAAAAAAAAAAAAAAAAAAAAAAAAAAAAAAAAAAAAAAAAAAAAAAAAAAAAAAAAAAAAAAAAATTTAAAAAATTTTGTTTTTTTAAAACCCCAAAAAATTGTTTTCCGGGAATTTTCAATTTTTTTAAAATAAAATGGAAAAACGTTTTTTTTTTCGGTTTGATCTTTTCCCAAAATTTTAAAATTTTTACTTTTGGAACTCATGTATTTTTAAATTAAAATCCAAAAAAAGGGTAAAGTTTTTGGCCCCCCCAATTTATAACAAAAAAGGGGGGTTAAACCCCTTTACCGGTTTTTGGGTTGTTTGTGAAAAAAATATACAATGGGTTTTTTTAAAAATTAAAATTTAAAATAAAAAAAAATTTAATTTTTTTAAAACGTTTTAAAAAAGGAAAAAAAAACCCAATTGTTTCAAAAACCCCTTTTAAATTTTTTGTTGGTAAATTTTAACCCAAATATTTTAACAAAAAAAGGGTTTTGGGAAAAAAATTTAAAAAAGGTAACTTTTAAAAAAAAAAGGGTTTTTGAAAAAAAAAGAAATTTTGCGGGAAAAAACTATCGCTAAAAACTGCACAAAAATTTTTTTAAAACCACCCCCCTTTTTAAATTTAACTTAATGGCAAAAAACCAAAAATTTTTTTAAAATTCTTTTTAAACAATAAAAGAAAGGGAAATGGTTTTAAAACCCTTTCCAAAAATTTATTTAAAAAAAATTTTAAAAAAAAATTTTTTAAAAATTTTTTTTTAAAAATAAAAAAATTTGATTAATCTAATTTTTCGGGTTTAAAAAATAAAAAAAATTTGACGGTTAAAAAACCCGTACTTTAAAACATTTTTTTAAAAATGTTTCCGAAGGGTTGCTTTTTGCCAGCCCCGCCCCAAAAAAATAATTTAACATAATTAAATTTTTTAAAACAATTTTACAAGGGAAACAGAAAGGGGGGGTTAAAAAAAATATTAAAAATTTTCCATTTTATCACAAAGTAAACCAAAACCTGAAAATTTTAAAATTTTAACCCCAAAACACAAAATTTCCCCAAAATTTTCCGGAAAGGTTTTAAAAAATAAAACAATTTTCAAAAAAAAATTTTTTAAAAAATTCATTAAAAAAAAAGGGAACCCTTATTTTTAAAAAATGAAAGGGGGCTTTAACCCAATTTTTAATTTTTTTAAAAATGGAAAAGGCCCAACCCAATTTAAATTTTAAACTTTTTTAAAAAAAAAGACCCCGTGATTTTTAAAACCCTTTCCCAAATTTTAACCCCTTTCCAACAATTTTGGGGTAAAGTAAAAAACACCCACTTTAGGTAAATGGTTTTTAAAAAAAAAATTGGGGGAAAAAGGGCAAAAAAATTGAAAAATATATTTTTTGTCACTTTTCCCCAAAAATTTTGTTTAAAAACTTTAAAACCCCCAATAAACAATTTATAAAAATAACTAAAAAATTTTCCATTACC
This sequence comes from Sweltsa coloradensis, assembly GCA_024449915.1. NCBI lineage: Eukaryota > Metazoa > Arthropoda > Insecta > Plecoptera > Chloroperlidae > Sweltsa > Sweltsa coloradensis. The sequence continues at coordinate 26,423 of JAMZAV010009157.1, read as the reverse complement.
TTAAAAATTTTTTCATTTTCAAAAAAGGGAATTTAAAAAAAAAGAGGGGTTCGTTTTTTTAAATGAAAATAAATTGAAAAAAAAAATTTTCACCCTCTAACTTCTTTAATTTTTAAAAGTTTATTTTAAAATTTAAAATTTTAATAAGGGGCCAAATTTCCTTTTTTAAAAAATAAATTTTTAAAAAAACCATAAAGTGATTTTCGGTCCCTTTTTTTTTGGGGGGGAAATTTCCCCTCATTACGGGGTTAAAAAAAATAAACGGCTAAAAAATATTTTTTTCCCTTTATTTTTAAACTTTTGTTAAAATTTTTATATCAAAAACAACCCTTTTTTTAATAAAAAGGGCTAATAAAAGTATAAAATTAAAATTTGGTATATTTAAATTTTTTAAGTTTTTGTGTTTTTTTTAAAAATTTAAATGTTTCTTTTCAGCAATTTTTACAATTAAAATTTATTTAATTTTAAAATGGGAAACCCCTTTTTTTAAAAAAAATTAACCCCCAAAATTTTGTTTTTCCCCAAAACCAAAAAATTTCCCAAAATTTTTTTAAATGAATTTTTAAATTTTACTTTACCCCTTTTTTAAAAAATTTAATTGCAAAAAAGGACACTTTAAAATTGGAAGGAAAAATTTTAGATCCACCCTGGTTTTATTTAATTTTCGTGTTTAAAATTTACCCCCAATGTTTTTAAAAGGCTAAACTTTTGAAAAACCTTTTAAAGAAATTGACCCTCCACAAAAAAAGGGTTTTCATCCCGCCTTTTTCCCCCCTTCCTTTTGGTTAAAATAAACGGAACCTGCCCAAAAAAAATTTAAACCCCCCTAAATGATTTTGTAAACTCTCCTTTTTAAAGAATTTTTCCCAATCAAAAAAAAATTTTTTAAGGGTGAAGACCCCTTTACAAAAAAGGTTAAAAACCCAATTCGTTTTTTAAAAAGGTTATTTCCCCAACCCCCCCCCCCCCCCCCCCCCTTTTAAAAATATGGGTTGCCAAATTATTGGTTTTAAAAATTTACAAAAAAATTTGGGGGAAGGGGTTTAAGAGTTTACAAAAAAAATTAATATATTTAAAGATTTAGTAAAAAAGGAAATCGAAAAAGGGGGTTAAAAAAGGGAAGGGGGGCAAAATGGCTGTGCCTTGTTTTAACTCTTTTTTTTTTAATGTAAATCATGAAAAATCATACAAAAAAACCGGGAAATGGGTTTACTGCCGGGCAATGAAATAAAAATTAAAAAGACAAATAATGTATACATTTAAAAAAACCCACACAACCGCACATTTATAAAATAGGTGAAATGGACGATTTGAAATCCCTTGGGCCCGAAAGAATATATAAAATCAACATTTCACAGAACTCCCGGGGTGTGTTAGGTGATGGAAAGGGAAAGGCCCATTAAGTTCCCAAAAATTTTTTAAATAAATTTTTGACTAAGAAAGGTTTTGTTACATTTTAAAAAATCGTTTGGAGATGGGGCGGACGATGTGGCTTTTAAAAATTTTCTTAAATACCGAAAAAGTACATTTGCCATTTTCCCCCAAAAAATTTCCCCAAAAAATGTAGAACTGTTTACACAGACTCACGAAAAACGGAAGAGCAAGAAAAAAAATTTATCTGAAAAAGGGGCACTAGGGCAATTTTCCCAAACTGATTTCAAACGCCGTGCAGGAAGAACATTTAAATTTGATTGGAATATCAACTTTTTAAAAAATTTGGGCGAAAATAAAAGATTTTTTTAAACGGGGGCGTTTTTTTTTTCACTTGTCGACATGAATCCTGTTCGAGTCAGAGAGTTTTTTTTGGGGGGGGGGCCCCCGTTAAGTAATGTGATCAAAATATAGGCAAAAAAAAATTTTTCCATTTAAAAAGCGTCTTTTCCCTGAAAAAGGGAAAAGGTACCCTCAAAATGTTATCAAAAATAAAACAACAAAAAAACATCAAACCCCGCAAAAAAAGTTTAAACCTTTAAACAAAACATGCCCAAAACCCACAGACTTTATTTGGGATTCTTGCAAAGACTCGTTTGGAAAAGGGAAAAAAATAATCCCAGCCCCCAAAAGGGTTTGGGAAAATGGAAATGTACTTTAAATTTTTTTAAATAAAGGCTGGTTGACACTGAGATATAAAATGAAATTCCTTTCCTTTTTTCCCATTAAAAAAAAAATTTCAGAAAAGTATTAAAAACCGTGTTGGTTTCTTTCTCAGCAGGTCCTTTTACCCGGGAATTTCATGAGGGACCTTGTGTAATGTAGAAAAAAAATTTCCCTTGGGGCATGATTCCGAAAAATGCCCCTGCTAGGGGGGAAATGGATTTGGATTGTACAGATTTTTGGGCCGAGTAACAGACTTTTAAAAAAAAACCGTGTTTAATTTTAAAGACAAATCTTATATCACAAATGATGACCACAACAAAGGAAAAAGCGGCCCTGAAAGGGTTTAACAAAAACACCCAAAAAATAAGTTAATTTTCATATCATTTTTTTTTTTTCCTAGGTCTATTACATTGGGGCAGTGTTACAACGGCGTTAACCTAAATGACGTGATTTCGCGAGGGTTTCGTAAGGGCTTTGCACTAAAAAACCATAAATCATTGAACTTTTTATTTTTTATTTATTATAAACTATTTTATAAAAATAAACAATTTAAAAATATACAATTCAAAACAATACAAATACCCTTTTCCTATACAAAAACATTAAAAATAATATGAACAAGTACTAAAAAAATTAAAATTTTACAACAACTACAAAAAAGAAAAAAATTTCCCCCCTTATAAACCCTTTAGCCTCTTTAGCCTTTTTGTCTTAAAAAAGGGCTATTTAAAAATTAAATAATTTTTAAAAAAAGAGTGTATAAAAATTTTAGTAGTTTATGTGATGTGATTTTCTATCTAAAGAAAGAGTACAGCGAATATTTGGAAATTTTTTTGTAGGTTTTATTTTATTTTGAAAATGTTTTTGGGCATTCTAACTAATGGGCTAATTTCAAAAGGGTTTTTTTCGTGGGGTTTTTAAAAAAATATAATACTATTTTTCGTTGTAATAATGTTTCAAAATTTAAAATTTTGCTATGTTTTTTTTTTGGCGGGAAAAATGGACAAAAAGCAAAGCGGGTTGAGGGGGGGGGGTACAATCCAAAGTTTTTAAAAAGTACGTTTTTTAAGGCGTCAATTTTTTTTTTCCAAGCAAACACATAATGACTTATTGTGGATAAGTTTTTTAAAAAATTTAATATTTCGTCTGAAAAGAGATTGAAATATTGCGAAACTGTTTTAAAAAAAATTTCGGGGTTATTTTTTTGTTAAAAAAGACTATAAAAATTAAAAAATTTTTGGTCTATGCTTTTATTACTTTTTTGGATATAAAAAGTAGTTTTTTTAAAAAAGGTATGTGCAGTTTTGGCCAGACGTTAGCTTCCCGCTATTTTAAAGATGTTACAAAAATTCCCCTTTTTTTAAAAAATTACCCGTTTGCCATTTTTTAAAAACCCCTTTTTCCCCTAAAGTTTATTTTTGGGAAAATTTTTTTTCAGTAATTTAATTTAGGGGGTTTAAACATTGGTTTAAAAATTTTTATTTGTTTTTTTCGGTTTTTGGGACCTTTCCTTTTATTTTAAGGGGCTAGAGCAAATTTTTTGTTTCAGGCCCAGTAGGGTTATAAGTCGGGGGGAAAAAAAAAAAAAAAAGGGGTTTTTTTTAAAAAAGAAAAAAATCGGAAATTGCGTTTTTTTTTGAGAAAAAAAAATTTTTCCCCATTTCGCTCAAAAACGTGGCATTTTTAAGTTCAGAATTTCGAAGGCCTCCATGGGAAATTTTATGCAATCGGGGGTTCGGGGTTTTTCCGGATCGGGGCTAACAAACAGACAAAAAAAAAAAGAAAAAAAAAAATTCCGGGGTTTTTTCTCCAGTTAGTGAAAGGAATCTTCGCTTCGCCGGGTAAAAATCATCCCAAAAAAATGTGTTGCCCCCTTTAAACTAATTTTTTTAAAAAGGGTTTGGGGAAACATGAAAATCGTGGTGAGAGGGGGAAAAAAAAAAAATTCTAAATTTTTTTAAGGGGAGAGATGGGGTTTATTATTTTCAAAACTCTTGGGGCTTCAAAATCATTTTAATCCCTAAATATCAAAAACAAAACTACATTTTACTCAATGTTTCACAAAATTCAAAAAAAAAAATATTTTTCAAAATATTTTTTTGATCTTTAAAATGTGAATACACACCAGTTGGTAGTGTGCCCTTTAAAAACGTGAGGTTTAAATTATTTTTTTCAAACCCCAAAAAATAAAGGAAAGGGGGGGAAAAAAATTCCCGATTTTTTTTAATATGCTTTCAACTTTTTTTGGATATAGAAACAGTTTTATTAGTATAATTTAGTACATTTTTTTCCAGAAAATTTTTGGCAAGGGGCTTTATTTGGAAAAAATTGCGATATTTATAATGAAAAAGTCCAGGCAACCCCCTACAGCCTGGGTACAAATGTTTGAGGGGTGCTCTCATAATTTAAAGTTTTTTAAAATGGGGTATTTTTAACAGTGAGAAGGGGAAATTTTATTGAAAAGGGGAAGGGGTTGGGGGGGGGGGTTTTTTTTGTAAACATTTTGTGGAATAATGGAAAATCTGTGGGTAATTTTTGAGGGCGTGAGGTGGATTTTTTGTGGGGGCCTTTTAGGTTCCCATTTATGGATGCCTAGGCCCAGGGTGGGTTTCTGGATGGTGCAAATGATTTTTTGGGGTGGGGAAAATTATTACTACAACATATTTTGGGGATGGAATTTTTTCCCAAATTTGTCCCCTTTTGGAAAGGATAGGTGGGGAAGATATGTTTTGAAGGGAGTTTAGTATAGATGGGCATTTTTGCTTTGTGCCCTTTTTAAATTTAAAAAAAAAGTTAAAAAAGGTTTACATTTGAGGAGTGTTTTTTTTTTTTTGCCTAAACTTTTTTAAAAATGTTGAAAATGATTTAAAAAACAAGATGGATGAAAAATGAGAAAAGTGGAGAAAGGGTTTTACCCTTTAAAAAGTGAAAAGGAAGAATCAAAATGTTGGGGAGATGCAAGAAAAAAGTAAAGGGCGGGAGTCCCCGTGTACTTTAGGGGCCAGCTGGCCCCCTTTTAAATGGGCAGGAGTCAATGGAAAAGAAAATAGAAAAAAAGAAAATGAAAGGGGGGTGGTGGGGGCAAATAGTAAACACGGGGTTGGAAAAAAAGGAGGAATATGCATTTCAAACAACAGTCAAGGAAATTTAGGGAGAAAGTATAAAACACACATAACCCAAAAAATTTTAGAAAACAACCAAAAACCCTTTAAAAACTCAAAAGAAAAGAGATCTAAAAAAAAGGCCCCAAACTCATCTCCCTTCCCCTTTGCGCATTCTTTTTTCATTAAAAGACGGGGGTCCCCTAACAAACATCCTCGGGAAAAACTTTGGGAAAAAGAAATTTTCGATTTTAATTTTTAAAAGAAATAGTTAAACCAAGTTCTTTTTTTTAATTAAATTAAAAAAGTAATAACATGCAAATTTTAAATTTTTTTAAACTTTTTGAGGATGCTGTTATGGGACACTGTACGTTTATGAATTTAAAATGCGCAAATGTGGAAGGGGAATGAGGGTTGGCCCTTTTTTTAGATTCATTTTTTTTTGAAAGGGGTAAGGTTTGGGGGTAATTTTTACAAGTTTTTGTTATGTGTGTGATCTCATTACTTTTTCAAATTCCATTGGGAAAAAATTAAAAATGTTTAAAATATTAAAAATTTTTAAAAAGTTTTTTTAATTTCTATGGGATTAGCAAAAAATATAGGGGTGTAAAAAATCTAGGGCCCGGGGTTTAGTACATCCTGGTATAGGTGGTTAAAAACCATGGTATAACGCCCTTTTAAGGACTGGGCCCCAAAATTTTGAGTTCGTGGGGGAGACTGTTTTAAAACGCAATTTTAAAAAGAAGTTTGTTTTCTTTTTACACTTTAAAAAGATATGCGTATAGCAAAGAGCTCGAAAAAGTTTTATATTTATTCCCAGATGGCAGTGCCTTTATACGCGGGCCCAAAAGAAAACGGATTGCGTGAAATGATTTGATTGTTTTCAATCTGGTGCCCCTTGGGGGCCGAAACCAAGCCGCGGTGCGTACAAAAATCAAGCACCTTTTACACCCAAACAAGTTGGGGTGATTTCGGGGGTTTCCCAGCCGTCATGTTAAAGTGATGTGAATTGAAAAAATCACAACGGGGGGTTTTGTTTTCCTGACAAAACATTTTCCAAATTTTTTTTTTGGGTTTTTCGATTTTTCCTTTTGGTGAAAAAATGCTTGAAAAAATGTTTAAATCCTTTTAAAGGGTGTTAGCTACTGATACTGCCTACTACTGCCTTTCTACTGCTAACATCTAATACGTCGGCCCCGATTCTGACCCAAAACGGGGGGGCTACTGTTCTATTTTTTCATGGACATTAAGGTTAAGAATGATAGACTCTTTTGAAAAAAAAAAATTGAAAAAGGGTTTTTTGGAAGGCTTCCAAAAAAAGGTTTTTAAAAAAAGCCCTTAAACACTTGGCATATAATCAACAAGTAACCATAGTTTCTTGGGGCACTTTTTGACGGGGATTTTAAAACAGAGTTTGGCGGGAAAGTGCCCATACGTAAACAAATGGCGGACATTTAAAAAATTTTTTTCTTTGTGGGGGACCCGGGAAAAGGTGTCATTTTTACTCCATAAAACAAATCAGAAACCTTTCCCGGCCCGGCCCAGATGTAGAAAATTATTTTTTAATACAAAAAGTTTTAGGTCTAAAGTTCCATTTGGCTATAGGACTAGTAAAAAATTTTACTTACATTTTCATGTTTGACAAACCTACCAACCCCATGGCCCGCACAACATTTTTTTGATATGAACTTTCCCCAACTTTTTTGTTTACATAATTTTCCAAAAATCAAATCATTTCATACAACTTGGGCTTTTTGATTGGGGGGGCGTTTTTAAAGGCACTGCCTCTAGAATAAATATAAAATTTTTTTCGAGCCTTTGCTAACGCAAATTTTTTTAAAGTTTTTTGGATTTCGTGATACTCTTTCAACCTAGAATCCTATAAAATTTGGCTAGACAGCAGCGGTGTCCACTTCCGGTACAATTTAAAGCCCTTAAAATAATTTTTTACATTTTAATCAAATGGGTGCGGAGGTATGGGAGACTGCTAATTACCCTACTATAGGGGTTAATATCAATGCTTTCAACTCAAAAACCCATGACTTTTTTCCACGATACCTTTCAAGAAACAATTTCCCTTCAAAAACGAAAACGACTTCTTTCAAATTGCGTTTAAAAATCATCTCCCACGAACTCAAAAATTGGGGGTCCAGTCCTTATACCGCGTTATACCATGGTTTATACCACCATACCCAGGATGTACATGAACCCGGGGTCTAGATTTTTTACACCCTATTTTTTACTGCTAATACCATAAAATTTTAAATAAATTTTGATAAAAATATTATTTTTAGAAATAATTTTGTAAGGAATTGAAAAAGTAATGAGATCCCACACAAAACAAAAACTTGTAGAAATACAGCCAAACCCTTAACACTCAAAAGGAATGAGATCAAAAAAAAGGGCCAAGTCATCTCCCCTTCCAATAAAGTACAGGTCCCATAACAGCATCCTCGAAAAGTTTTGGCCAAAATAAATTTGCAGTTACGTTTAAAATTAAATTTCAAAAAAAAAAATTTGATAAATATTACGTTAAATTAATAATCGCAAATTCTATTTTTTCCAAGCTTTTTTGAGGATGCTGTTATGGGACACTGTACGTTTATGTGGAAGGGTAGATGAGTTGGCCCTTTTTTTTTTGATCTCATTCCCCTTTGAGGTGTAAGGTTTGGCTGTATTTCACAATTTTTGTTATGGTGTGATTTTTAAAAAAAAAATGACAAGGCATATTTTTTTTGACACCTTGCTCGACATTGGTTTTTTGTGTATTTTGTGACAGAACTATGTTTTGCTGGCCTAGGTTGGCTAGGTTGCCAAAAAGTAAGTAAGTAATAATTTTATCTAGTCCTATAGCCTAATGGAACTTTAGACCTACACTGTTGTATTATAAAAAAATTTTCTACATCTGGGCCTAGGTCAGGGACGGTTTCTGATTTGTTTTATGAGAGTATAATGACAACTTTTCTCATTTCACACATAGAAGCAAAATTTAAAATGTCCGCCATTTGTTTACGTATCGCACTTTCCCGCCGTACTCTGCTTATACCGTCAACAAGTGTCAAGTAACTAGGGTTTAAACTTGTTGATTGTATAAGGCTTATTTTAAAACCTTTATTTGGAACCCTTTTCCAACAACTTTTTCAACTTTTTTTTTTCAAAAGAGACATAATACTATAACCTTAATGTCCATGAAAAATATGAACATTGTAGTCCCACCCGTCCTGGTCAGAATCGCGGGCCGACGTATTAGATGTAAGTAGCAGTAGTAGCAGTAGTAGGAGTAGCTAACATCCTTAAGTGTTTTTGAGCATTTTTTCAAGCCATTTTTTCACCAAGAAGGAATGGTCGTACCCCAATAAAATTTGGCATGTGTTGTCAGGTACCTAAATCCCCTCGATTGTGATAGTTTCAAGTTCACACCCACGTTACATGGAGGGGCTGGGTAACACCTCGAAATCACCCCAACTCTGCTTGGTGTATAAGGTGCTTGAGTGTGTAGCGCACCGCGGCTTGGCTGCGGCGCCCTAACGGGCACCTAGCCCGTAGCAAAAGAAAGCCGACTTCTCGGCCTAGAATTGGGCTGTAACAAGCCCTAAGCCTAGGATAACCCAGGAAGGACTGGTCAAATGGGGGGAAGGGTGGCTAAAAGGAAGAGGGGAACCACATTAGAATAGGCATGTGCCGGTGTAGGACTAGTAGTGAAAAGTGGAAGGGGTGGTACAGACAATAAGTAAGATGAGTAAAAGTATTGAACACCTGAGTGAAAAGTTAGGAACATTGGAAAAAGCAGAGAGATAAAGAAGAAGGAAAAGCAGGTGTACAAGACCAAGTGTACAACAGAATGAAAGGGGTGGTGGAAAGAATGCACTACAGAGGTGGTAAACATACAGCTAGATCTAGAAAAAACATAAATTTCCAGGTTGGAACAGGAAATGGGAAGAATGCAAAAAAGATTGGGTGAACCTTGGGAGGACTTAGAAGAGCAACAGGAGGGAAGAAAAAATGATAGATAACAGATTAAATAATATGGGAGAGATACGACAAAGACTAATAGTAAATCAAGGAAAGAAAAAGGATCCACAACAGCAGCTGGATTTCAATGATATACCACACGCTGAAGACCTAGGCATCAAGAAAGTCTAGAACCTATGGTAGGGACTTGGCCAAAAGCAAGGCCTAAACAACAAAAAACCAGACAATAAAGTTGATCACAAAGCGGGGGTAAAAACAAACAATCACAGGAAAAAAGTCTAATCGTCACAAACATCAGGTGGGTGAAGAAATTTTCCCAAAAGGAGGCCTGAGCAACAACAGAGTGCTAGAGCTCAAGGTTCAGGAAGTAAAAGAGAAAAGAAGAAGGAACTGAGAAACAAGAGGGGACTAGAAATGATGTTGTGACTCCCAAAGAAAACAGTAAACCTACAAATATGGACTATACCCAAAACTACCAAGCTATATTGATAGGTGATTTATGGGGAAGCACAGCAAGAAAATTCTGTGACACAATGGTTATAGAGCTAGGGCAAAGATACCCAGGTATTAACATAAAAGAGCTACAAACGAAAAATCGGGAATAGCGGAACAAGAAGAAGCGACCATAGTTTCCATACCGAGTTCGGAAATGCAAGAGAAGAGGTTTTGGGCCTGGAAACCAAGAAAACTGATGGGACACAAGTGGCGGGAATTATTGGACATAACACAAAACAGAAGTTTAAGGGGGGACATCAAATAACCATGAGTGGCCTGACCACATGGACAGGAGTAATATTATAGGCGCAAAGTGTATGATGTTGGCTCTCGTAGGCCTATTCGTGGGAAGAATATAGCGGTCAACGGGAATTTATATTAAAGGTATGTATAACATGTTTTTGACATGGGTTACATCGGCGCATCACTGCGGCCCGTCGGCGGCGTCGCGACGCCTTACATACGTTTTTTTTGGCTTTATAACTCTCTTTATACCGTTCATCACACAGAAAATATCATAGATTCAGTTCACACACATTCAATTTTTTGTAATATACATCGATTGGTGCTATTAACTTTTCAGTAAATTTTAACAATTATATTTTTTATCAAATAAAATAGTACAAAAACAGATTTTAAACTAAATTATTGTTAATTACTTATGGAGGGGGCACGCCTGACCTGGTAAACCATATTCGTCATGTCCTTATATTACTTTACATTCTGGTTTTTGCATGGTTTTACTTCTCGTCGGGAGCGGTGGAGCGCCAAGGAGGGTATCGTTCTTAAGAAAAAACCTTTGAATCTCATACTTTATTATCCTCTCAACCACTACCGAGGTACCCACTTTCATTACTACCCTCAATCATACTGTTCCAACCCTCTATGATGACCTGTTCCTTCTGTTTTTGGATTGGAGACATAAAATCTATGATACAGATACCATTAACATGCTCAATAAAGATATGAAAAGTCGCTTAAAACAAGTGGTTTGAAATTCACCATCACCCCACAAATTTTTACCTTAACATAAACAGTATACACGAATAGAAAGTTTTAAAAGAGAACTTACATCTATCTTGGGCCATGCTTCATCTTCATCTGATGATGTAATCGGCCAACGTCTCGGGTAATCAGAGTTCAAACAAATGTTATCCTCGGTCCTTCGGTTGTGCTTGGCATAACTCCGTACATCGTAATCTGTGGATTTTAACACTGTACCCGCGATGCACTCTTGATTTAAACAGCTGCATTTACAATTTTCTATAATGGCAGTTGACGCAGAGTAGTGGTGTCATCGGGTTGAAAGTCCTCGCGATTATCATTCTCCAGCATCCATCCGTAGTTTTTCTGGAGGCAAACGTTCCGTGGTTGGCGATATTGTCATTGTTCCAGATCCAGGATTGAATGATGAGCCCCGAAGAATACTTTTGATGTAATGCTGCTTTTGTAGGGGGAATTTTTTCGAAGAACTCACAACCCTTTTTTGTTTGAACATCCTCCAACTCAGGTCAGCAGTTACTTTGAGCTTAGTCAATGGAGAGTAATTGACAACAAAAATGTTCTAAGCCAAGTTTGTAACACATTCTTTGAGCTCAGTAGATTTGCCTAGTTCAGTAAATGCAGAGATGACTTGAGCTTTGGCATTTTCGAAGACTTTCCAACACGTAAGCTTTCCCTATCCATGAAATGCACTATTGTTGTTAGCACCTGTGAATGCATGAAATCCGGGAAGAGCTGAAGCTCTTTCTGGGCCCAAACCATTGTACACCAAACCAATCTCGATACTTCCTAAAGTTCCTATTCCCACAACCTGTGACCAAATAATATCTTCCGGGCTACAATTGAGGGTAACGTCTGGTGCAAGGACGAAAACATCTGTATCAGGAGAGAAGATAGAAATCCTGAGTTGCCCCTCTTGAAGTCCGCATCTACAGCATGAGAATCATTTTTGTTATCTGCTTCTTCTTGCGGACTAGCCAATGTTTCCGAGAGAGCCTTTTTAGTTTGGGATTTGATCTGACCATGCACCACTGTTTGTCCCTCTGATATTCTTCAGATGCTCTGGATGACTTTCATCGCAAAATAGCTGTAAGTTCTGTTTTGTGTTTTAGCGTGTGCTAGCAACTGGTTTAAACTGATATTTCCAATGATACGTGGTTTGTCACTAATACGGTAGCAACTGAAGGTTTGCCTTCCTTGAACGCCCGTCGCGTGTAATGCCGCCTTTGTGGACTAGGGTGTATCAATATCGATCAAGAAACATACGTTGCACATTCGGAAAACGCAGCAATTACTTTCTACCCTGTTGTCTCAAAAGAATGCCTACTTGGTTCACAAGTCTTTATGTCCTTAGTTTTAGTTTAGGGATTGAACCTCACCATACCATCGATTATTGCTCTGATGTTGCACTGCGACTCCAGTTTCCATTTCCGGTGTCCTGTTTTTGCGGACCCTTTCGAGAATATCCATTAGATTTACTGCTTCGTTGAACATTGGTGAAGTGTTCCCCATCTACAGCAAAACAATGCTGGCGCTGGTAACAACCGGAATTCGTTTATTACTATCCCTGTTTTAGATCTCGCTCCGGGTCCTTTGACCCTGGCAACAACGAGCCTTTTCCTCATCATCAATGACTATGTTTCATCTCAGTGTCAATTATCATCTCGTTTTTTTGGTTTTAATGAGAACCTTTTTTTTTCCGATGCACATTTCCACATCTTTAAATTGAAATTTTTCATTGGGGCCCAACACTCTAACAGTGTTGCAGGCTTATGCCGCTCCGAAACTAATTTTAGAATATTCTTGAATGCCCACTTCATTTCTTCCGCAATACATCGTTCACAGCCAAGTCTTTCGTCTGGCGTGACCTTTTAGTGAGGAATTAGTTAACTCATTGGATTTGTCTTCGAAGGTTTTGTGTAATTCTTAATTGTTTCCCACCAACTTTTGAGTTATTCCACATTTTTCCTGCTAGAATGTTTTTTTTTGGTCACGGGTGGTGACGAGAGATGAAAGTGGTTTAAAGCCAGCTATCTCTTGAGATTCTTTTGATAGTCGAGCCATTTTCCGGAGCAAAATGCGAGCACGAGCACCTGGGTTTAGTGTTACCCCCGGTTAGACCTCCATCTTCTCTCAAGTGTTTAGGAATAACTTGTTTTCGAGAGCGTGGTCACCACCAATTGAGCAAAATGGAACTGTGCTGTTTTATTACGATCCCATTCCCTGATGTTACACTCTTCTTCATATATGTTTGGGGCTGTTTTCCTGTTAAGTCCGTCATCCTCAAGAAAGATAAAGAGGGAATAAAAAACGACATAATTTTCCGCTTATCGTGCGCAAAGAGTATTTAACAGGCCTTTCAAGAGATGTCAAATGAAGTTTCCGTCAGCAGTACGTACAGAAGCCCCGGATGAAAAGAAGAGCTCAACAAATTATCTTCATGTACTGAAACTGGCCACTTTAAATAATGGCTATGTGTCATGCCCTGAACTTCAAACTTATCTAAGCTGTCCACCGAAATGTGGACTCTCCAAGGATTTTTAAAAACCTCAAGTGTTGGGGCACTAACATCACTGCAAAACCTCCTTCTTTGCAACTGTCACGAACGAGATTTGACAATTTCAAGTATTCTTCTCCGTGGTGTGTATTCTCCTTTAAACCACCGCTTCAATATAACGTGTGTAATGAAATGAAGAAATTGTTAAATGGGCTTTCAACCCCTCTGTTGACATATTTCTCATTCATTAATCTGTCTCACAGTAGGATTACAAAATACCAGACTAGACCCAAAACTGTTCTAGTTCCACTATGGTCATATATGTTTCCAATGCACGTAGCATGGTCTTCAACAGTAATGAAGTTTCACTTGGCCTGTAGATAATATTATCTAAATCATTTCGATGCATTTTGCAACTGAAAAAATGACGAGATGCTTGATTTAATTGAATGTATTCCCCTTAATAATGATTAACCAACCGAACTACCTTGTTTATCGATAGTACTCCTCGTACAATATACAAAGGTTTTACACGGCTATTCCCTAGACGCATCCCATCTAACATAATGGCTAATATCGATCACAAGGTAGTTCGTTTGGTTTATTGTATTAAGGGGAACCCATTCACTTACAATCCAGCTTCCTTGTCCATTTTTGTTGGGTGCGTCTAGGAAAAGTACTAGAAAAACTTTATTATTATTGTACCAAGTTCTTATTGATTCACAAGGCAGTTTGGTTGGTTTAGTTTTATTAAGGATTTAAGGGAACATGGGCGAATATGGTTTTACCGGTAGGGTGCTCCCTCCATAAGTAATTAACACTAATTTAGTTGTAATCTTCGTTTTTAGATTTTATTGATAACAATTAAAATTGTTAAATTAACTGAAAAGTTAATAGCAACAATCGATGTGTATTACAAAACTGAATGAAAATTAATCTTGATATTTTCTGTGGATGAAACGTAAGAGAAGTTATAAGCCAAAACTAATGTAGGCGTCGCGACGCCCGCCGACGCCGCCTGCAGTGATTCCGCCGATGTAACCCATGTCCAAAAAACCTTGTAATTGATACCTCTGTACGATGGCCGTTGACGCTATATTTCTTTCCCGAATAGCCCTTACGAGATACGACTTTGCGCCTGTACTAATAAGTGGCAAATCCACATATATCAAAAATATTTTGTGAAGAAGAAAAATATAACGTTTCTTAGACATGTCAAACTTGAAGGGAATAAGTGAAAAACTGGAAAAGGGAGACAAATGGGGGCACAAACAAGGATGTACATAACCAACTTAAATGGCAGAAAAGGGACAAGAACAACCCAGAAGACCTTATCAAAAACCAAGTCCACAACACAAACGGAAAAATACAAAAGATATTCATATCTAGGAAAACAGGATTTTTCACAAAGGTGGGTGTGGCGAGATCAAGAAAGAAAATAAGAATAACACTGATGAAACGAAAAGAAGCAAGGGTACAATGAAATACAGAACAAATAGATATAATAACAACAAACATAGGCATACAAGATTAAAATAGGGAACCCTAAATATTCTTACATTAAAAGGGAAATTAAGAATTAGTAGATGTAATGAGTTAAAAAATTGGGAGATATAGGATGTGCGAGACTAAGGAAGGGAGTAGGAACCAAAGAACTGAGAGGAAGGATACAAATTATTATGGTCGGGCACAAATGAAGGCAAAAATGGCGTGGGATTTATCATCATCCCAAAGTGGAAAGAAAACATTGTCCATGTAGACATGAGTGACAGAATTTTGAAAATTAAATATTTATAAATAAAGTAGCTTTAGAGATCATACAATGCTATGCACGCGACAAGTTTGGGTTAGCGATGGCCGAAAAGGAGGCAATAGGCTTGAAACAATTGGGGAAGAGAAATCACAGAGAGAAAAAAGTAAATAATTAGGGAGGATCTTAATGCCAAAGTAAGGGAGAGAGAGAACGGGATATGAAGAGGTACTAGGGTCCCATGGGTATGGGCCAAGAACAAGGAAGGAGAAAATCTTACTTGATTTTTGTGTCTCCAGGAATGGGACTTCGAATCGGAAATAGCTGTTCATGAAGAAAAAGGATCAACAATAACTCGGTACGCCTGGGATGGCTCTCTGTAGTCGTTATTGATTATATTAATTATAAGTAGCAACATGGCCAAAGATATCACTGATGTAAAATAATGTCCCAGCGTGTCTCTAGATGGAGACGCACAGACTACTTGTAAGCCTTATTAAGAGTAACAATAAGACCCAAATCATGGACTATTCCCAGGAGGAAGATTCCAAAAATCCAAGACATTGAAACACAGGAGGAGACTGACCAAAATGCTTTTTTTTTTTTTTGTCCCTTTAGAAGACAGATAGAGGAAAAGTAATCAACACAGGATTTTTTATCAGTAGTATTGAGTATTTATTAGTAAGTGCTGAAGAAATTATGTGTAAGGGCAGGGGCATAAGAAAGGAAAAGGAACTGTGTTTGGAATGAAAATAGTGGAGACGCTGTTAAACAGCAAAAATGTAGCCCGAAAGGAAAGGATAAAAACAAAGGACTAAAGAAAAATGAAGAAAAGTACAAAAAGTATAAATATGAGCTAAAAAAATAGTAATGACAGAAAAGAAAAATACAATTGAACTATTTTGCAGACAAATTAGAGAAGGACTTTGATGCAAATAGTAATGTTGTATGGACTAATGAGAAGCAAAAGAAAAAACAGAAGAAAATCACACAAGATAACCTGACAACAACAATGGAAATCTCTTATTAACTGACGCCCAGAAAGGAAGTGAAAAACTGTGGAGAAATATTTCAAAAAACCTACTTAATAAATTGCCTAGGTTACCTGATAACTAACCATAACCAAACTCAGGATGGGGAAACCAAACAATAGAAATCTTTTCAGAACCCAATGAGGAAGAATAGAAGCAATACTAGGAAATGGAAATTCAAGACGGTAAGTAGTTTGAAGCAGTAAAAGCCATGAAAAATGTAAGCTTCGGGAGAGGATGAAATAGTTGTGGGGATGATCAAGGCTGCAGGGATGCAGGCATAGATTGGATGTGGAGGAGTGGACCGTGCAGCATGGAAAGAAAAGAAGTTACCCGATGACTGTGGGAAAGGTAATTATAGTGCCCAACATTTAAGAAAGGGGACAGGAAGAAGTGGTACAAATTATGATGAATACGCTGATGAGCCAGTGTGGCCAAAGATATCGAGAAATACTAATCGAAGATACGACACAAGTAGAGCCAAGTTTGAGAGAGGAAACATATGGGTTTAGAGCTGGCCGCTCAACCATAGATCTCATAATTTTTGCGCTCAGGACAAATAATTTGAAAAAAAGTGGGAAAAGGGAGAAGAAAAATGTTCAATGGTTCTTCATTGGATGGGTAGAAAAGCATATGACAGTGTCCCCAAGAGCAAAAGCTTTGGGAATGCTTAAAAGATGCAGAAGTAAACAGAGTTCTAATAAACAAGAATCTAAGCACATATGTCACAACAAGACTGTGTTCAAACACCATTTGGTAAGAACTACTTGGTTTTGAAATAACGGTGGGCTACGGCAAGTAAGTGTGATGTCACCTACATTATTTATCATTGTTGATGGATAACCATACTGCGTAAAAGTTGAACGCCACAGAAAGTGAAAACGTCTAAAACTATGATAAATTTGCAGATGATATACGTGAGAATGGGGAGATTCCTTGAAGAAGTACAGAATAGCCGTAGATACATGAATGAAGGAAACACTGAATTTTTAACATGAAAATAAGCAATTGAACAAGAGTGAAACATTAATAGTAACGAAGAAAAGTAACAAATCCAAAAGAAGATAATACTATACGGGTGAAGAGCTGGCCATTGCAAAGAAGCATTTAAATACCATCGGAAGTTATACTAACCAAAGGACGGCAAAACTAAGATCTGAAATCTCAGGAGAAGTATATTAGCGACAATTTTACCAAAGTGTACGTAAACTATTATGGAAAGAAGAAATATCATCCGTGCAAATGTTATTGTTAGCAAAATGTATTTCCTCCCAATAATATCATATGCTCCGTGCATGGACAATAGGAGGAAAGGAAGACAGCAGATGTACAGCAGCAGAGATGAAATTTTAAGAAGTTCTTGTAGCCTTTAACAAAAATAGACAAGGTACGGAGCAAAACAATAAGAAACAAACTAGGAGTGGAAAGTTTACGAAATAAAAATAGGAAATAAAGACTTTCGATGGTATGGGGCACAGTAAAACGAAGAATGAAACAGATAGAAGACCAGAAGAGAATTTGAACACACATGGGGGGGAGAAGAAGAGTTGGACGCCCCAAGAGATAGATGGAGGGACCAAATAAAATGGGAACATTGAAGAAAGAGGAAATCATGGGAAAAGAATTAATGAAGAAAAGACTCTGGGAGGATAGAGCGAAATGGAGAGGAACCTGGTAGAAAATGCCTGTCCATAGAAAGACATCGAAGTAGATGAGGAGTGTTGAGCCTGGCTAGCAAACACTGAGAGTCCACTAGCCCCGAGAAATTGGTGATAACGTCACCAGCCACACCCGACCTGACCTATGTTGGCAACCGGGTGTTTGATTATGTTTACTACATTATCTATGATATTGACTACGAAAATATATTATCCAACATTTTATTGAACAAGAAATCAAAAATCAACCCCTATCCACTTACAAAGATGAAATGACAACGCAACTAGCGCGTAACAGTATTTATGCTTAACAAGTAACATGATATTGTAGAGTTGTACTATCTCCGAACCAAAATTACAAATTTGAATCAGTTTTTTTTTAGCCATGGTCAGGGAAAAATTAAATGTTTATAACTGGCATGGCTGTAACGACAGGGGCGGATAATGGGGAAGGGCGGGGGCGGAACAACGCGACCATCACTACTCTCCGGTTTACAGTTTGCATAGACAATTTTCTTCACATTTTTTTTTGAAGTTTTTTTAGGCTTTAAAAGTTGCAAAATTTAAGATTCGATAGAACACCTACCCCAGTGCCCTCCGGCCGACGCTTATCCAGCCAATTGTTAATATTCTAATTGGACGCTATTTCTACCAAAGTTACTTGCATAAATTAGGATGGTGAATATATAGATTGTAAATCAGTATCACTATCCCATCACTAGTACGTAATTTTACATTGTTAAAGTGACAAATTTGAAATCTTTTTCGATTGGCAGGAACTGAAAACTTCCATCCGCAGCCTTCACCACGCACTAACTAAAAAAAAAAAAAAAAAAACGAATGCGATGTGTACCAAAATTTTATTCGTTAATTTACAACTTCCAACATCAGGTCGCGACCCATTGAAGAGAAATGATTATCTAATTTCTCTTAACTCAACATTGTTTTGTGTATGGCTCTACGAGGACGTAGGTTCTAATTCGTATATTGCATGTTTTTTTATTGTCCCTTCACCCTCATCTTTCCTCCACTCCCTTGGTCTCAATAGCCTTATAGTGCATTACTAAGAATAGGTTAACACAAAAATCACCATCGTCTCCAATGTATTCTTTTATGGTGAAGTCCAATTTATGTTGAACCGCAAAGTATCAAATATTCTAGAATGAATACTTGCAGTTTCTTCCAGATGATATTTTGTGAAATGGAATTTTGTAGTCTGTGCGAGTATCCACTCCGGATCAAATATAGGACAAAAGTAGTAATATTGGTAATTGTTTATGATTTCAATCTACTATTATATTATATTGAATTGATGAACAAAATTAGATTCGCCAATTCCGGAACAAACGCCTATACGTTATTCTGAGGGTGCTGGAAACCACCAGTGGGTAACCACGCGTCACATTTTGCATCCATTTTTGTAAATAGTTTTTGTAATACCGTACACACTACCTTTAGATGTAGTCATTGATTGATTTAATAGTTTTCCAACTCTGTGGAGTGTGTGGGATTGAAATATTATCGTAGAACTTTTGAAGACTTTGATTTTTATTTCGATGTGAAAGAATGACTGCAAATCGTTCCATGAGTGTTTCTTGGAAAAATTGATATGAACTAAATGTATATAGAAGTGCGATTTCAAGAGACAAGGTTTATTTTTATACCAGACAAAGAACCTGGCAGGTGTAAGTTTAAATATTTTGAAGTTCTCCCTAGTTTTCAAATTGAAGTGGCCGGTGAGCGGAAGCGTGGAGTGTGGTATACAGAGCCGAGCGGATTATAATATTAGTTTTGTAATTTCAATGAGTAATCTCGCCTTCAGAGAGAAATAGGACACATTTTGCAGTTAGCAAATAGCTATTCCGCTCGGCAAGAAGCATCCGACATATATGAAACTTTGCAAAGTTTGGTCAATAAAGTATACATAACACAGCCCCTTAAAACGGTCATAGATTTCTCATTTTCTTTATTAGTCCCCTCCAGAAAATATCATGAATATATTATAGTCCCAATTTTGACTTTGAATTCTTTGAAATTCATTAAACTAATTGGATTTTTTATTAATTTATTTTAACAATTTTAGAAATATGTACTGTAAGGAGCCAATCATGTATTAGTATATCGTGATTTCTATGTTTCGAAATTTTTCAGACGCCTGCGTGAAGCAATTTGCCTAAAACGCATGTCCTACCTCTCTTTCACTTTAACAATCGCTAGAGTCTAGAACAGCGGCTATTGATATTATTGTAATAACATTTTGTTGTCGGGTTCATTGTCCCTTCGTCTACCTCCTTGTATTGGGGGGGGGGGGGCATGGGGGCCGGCGGAATTTTAGCAGAGGGGGGGGGGGCACCATTCACGAATTTGTAGTGGTAGTTGGGCAAGCAAGGGGGGTTTGAGGGCGGAGGCCCCCCAACAATAGCGCCGCAGGCCGAAATTTTTGAAAATTCAGGTTTTTTAGAATGCCATTTGTGGGTTTTTAGAAAAAGTAGTGGGCTGAAATACGATACCGAAATTATGTATTTTTTGTGCAGTAGAATACTGAAGTAAACACAAAAACATTGTGTCCTCACTTTTTAATACGGTTACTAAAATGGGTTATGAGTTAAAATGAGACACACGTTGTAACAATAAAGGCTTTATTTTAATTGCATAAAATTATATGAAATGTGACTAGTTTTGATCACATTTTATTTTCTTACATAAACTGCAACTTGTAAGTTTTCTCTCCAGTTGAAATGCGATGTGGAATAAAAATATAAAACATAAACACGTTCTTAGAGGTCTACATCGACTAATAATTTACTAGCCTACAATCATAGAAACGATATTTTGGGTTACAGTATTATTTTTTATTTCAATAAATCATACACATAATACACATAACATAAAATAAATGGAAAACGGGCGTGATTGACTAGACCCAAAAAAGGAAAAATGCGAAATTTTAATACATTACTAAGTAAGGCCCTAATAAAAAC
This sequence comes from Sweltsa coloradensis, assembly GCA_024449915.1. Taxonomy (NCBI): domain Eukaryota; kingdom Metazoa; phylum Arthropoda; class Insecta; order Plecoptera; family Chloroperlidae; genus Sweltsa; species Sweltsa coloradensis. The sequence goes on along the minus strand of JAMZAV010009157.1, from coordinate 5,839 downwards.
AAACAAACTAGGGAAACCTCTCCATCGATCATAATAATTATTATTAAATAATTATATAATCATTAATTTTCTTTGATTTGGTTTCCACATTATACATGAAAAGATACTAAAACTTTAAAATTATTTTTCCTTCACCACCCCCTCCTTTCCCCCCAATGGGGGACCCTTTTTTAAGTTATCTTCCACATTCCCCAAAATTCATGTTTTCCAAAGCCCCTTTTTTTTCTTTCCATTTTTTCCTTGGCCCTTTTACCCTTCTTTTTTTTCCCCCCTCTTCTTAAATTCTCTAATTATTAAATTTTTTCAATTGAATTTCGTTTTCCCTTAAAATAGTAATAACGAATTCATAATTTAAAATTTTCCTGAAACGGCAACGCCCCTTCCACTCGGCGCCTGGGGGGTAAAAAGTTGCTCCCCCTTTCCCCCAAGCAAAACCCCTCAAATTTTCACGAAAACCCCAACCCGATTTATTTTAATTCCCATTCATAAAAGGAAAAAAATCATTAAAAATTTTCTTTTTTTTTTAAAAATTGCTTTAGACAGAAATTAAAAAAGGCCACCCGGGGGTTAAAGGGATTGCTTGGGGCTTTTTTACCCTGAGATGGGCCCCCAATTTTAAAAGCTAATTTTTTTGGGGTTTTTTTTTTTTATAAAAAAATTATAATATATTAAATCCCAAATTCTATTTCCCCTTTTTTTAGCCCTTTTGAAGATCGAAATTCCCATTTATAAGTTTCCCTTTTGGCCTTAAAACCAACCTTTTTTCCCCCCTCTCTCCGTTCAAATTCTTAATAATTTTTAAAATTTAAATTTTAAATTTGAATTTCGGTTTCACAAAAAACTTTAAATTTTATATGTAATAAACGCATATCACTAGTTAAAATTTATTTTTCCTGAAATCCAGGGGGGGAAATGCCCCCCTCCCGGCGCCCATGGGGGGGGGGGGTACAAGTTTTTAGAAGATTATCTACAACTAGAAACTAGGCATTATAGTCAAGAAACTTGCCGTTCTCTCTTGTCGTGGATTTTTTCTGACCTGAAAGTCTTCAAGCCGAGCTTCAAATTTATAATTCAAAAGTAATTCAATGAAAAGGAAATCTCTTTTTTTGCATTGAAACGTAACTTTGTCTTTTCCCTCTTCCTTTGATCCACCTTGACGTCAATAGACGTAGATGGTCATAATAACGCGCACATGCTTCATGAAGTAATCACGCTTCGCGTGGTACAGCACGTGTTATCTGACCGCTGTAGGATGTACCCAGACATCATGCTCGCTCCTCTTCCCTTTCCCCGTCCTAAAAGACAACACAATCACACATTCACCGAACAAATCACCGATAATGATTTTTATAATCTTTTGCCGCACTTGCGATATCTAGCAGAACCAGACCCAAAACATTAAAATTTAATATAATATATATTATATATATTATATTTTTGTAGTACTTTAGACAAAAATTAAAAAAGTGACTACCCCGGGGGTTTAAAACCCGGGACCTTAGCTTACCGGGCTATGCTCTTACCAACTGAGCTATGCGGCCACCAATTTAAAACTGTCTAATTTTTGGTCTTTTTTTGTTTTTTTTTTTTTATATATATACAAACCTTATTCGTATCCGTTAGCGTAAGTGCATAATATAATACGTGTAGACAATTCATATCCGAAAGGCTGCCAGGGACTGTTTTAAAACCGAAAAAGGGATCTTGATTTCTTCTATTGTGTTATTTGTGTACTCGCCGACAACATTAAAGAATCCATCTGGTGAAACGTATCATCGTTAGCATTAGCTCTACCGAGGTAAATAAATCATATATTTTAAAATTATTTACTTGTACCTTCATCACAACATAATTTTTTTTAAATAATTACGAATATGATAAATGAGGTCCTTAGGGACAATTCTTGCTTCCGATGCCCAAGGTCCAGGGTTCAAATTCTTGTTTGTGCAGATACTTTTGGCGAGTCAAGTGCGCTACACACATTGCGAAGTCGTAATTCGTAACGGTCAATATCAATCAATCTTATTTCTGACAATCATCTCAGCAAGACCGTCAGTTTCATAAACTAAATTTTTACCATTGTCATCGCCGATCAAATTGATTAATCCGGCCAAAGATTCGTTTTTTTTTTAAAGGAAAATAAACAACATGGTATCACCACTAGCACTAAACACAATGCATAGAGCATTTAAAAATAGTATAGACTACTTACAACAATCAAGAACAAGAACAATTCACATTTTTATTTTGATAATAGTTGGTGGGGACAAAATAATATGATAAATGGTATTCTATATGCATAGTTCCAATCCAATGCTCCAAGGTCCTTGTCTCAAATCCCGGTTCTGGCATAGATTTTACGTCGGAATTTCCTTGGCCAGTTACATTGACTTCCTACGCGTAACAAGCATACTGTCAGTTTACCTCCCCTCAAATTCCACAAAACACTCGCTCGAACACGAAATCGTCTCACGACTTTTTTGCAGCGCCTACGCCACCTAGCGGACTACAGTCAAAAGAAAAAACGCAAAACAATGCCTGGGAAATTGCTGGTTTTTCCTAAACGGTTGGCGATAGAACAATTCTGTCGACTGGATTGAAAAGCAAATTCATCAATTCAGGGCGATAGAGTAAAGTTTTCTGAAATAAGAGTCTGGGGGTATTTTTTAAAGTTCCATGAAACAGCGCGTGAAACAGTATTTTTATAAAAATATTGCCATTTAAAAAAATTCATGCTACATAAATGTATACATTTTCTTAAATCCGACACCAGAGGGCTCTATAGAAAACCTTCACAATTGTATTGCTGAAGATTTCATGCCGATTGGTTGATTAACGGCCGAGAAAACAGCAATTTGCTGGAAGTCAACGTTATATTCAAAATACTGCCTATTTTCACATGTCCTATATTCTCTTAAGGTTATGGTGATGTAGTACCTTTTGAAAGAAAAAGTTGAAAAAGTTAGCCAGAATCCATAGAAATAAAGCTTTAAATATAAGTTTTTTACGGTTTAGTGCGATATTTCGTGCCAATTTGGTCCGATTAGACCAAACGAGTGGGGCTACAAGGGTCATATTATACATGAACATTAAAGTTATGGTGATGTAGTACCTTTTGAAACAAAAAGTTGAAAAAGTTAGCCAGAATCCATAGAATAAGCTTTAATATAAGTTATTTACGGTTTAGTGCGATATTTTCGTGCCATTTGGGCCCGATTATGACCAAACGGTGGGGCTACAACGTTCATATTAAACTGAACATTAGGTTATGGTGATGTAGTACCTTTTCAAACAAAAAGTTAAAAGTTAGCCAGAATCCATAGAAATAAAGCTTTTATATAAGTTTTTTAAAGTAAATAATAACAATTGACAAGTAATAACAATAGAAACTTGACAACAGTCACCTACAATGCATAGGCAGCAAAGAAAAGCACTTGCAAAACTAAAGATATCCCATGCAAAATTAAAAACTTAAAAAAAGCTCATCCATCAACGCGGCGGGACTTATGCGTTTTCCTAGTTATTGGATGAGCAAAGTGAAGACTTCAATTTGACTTTGTGTTTTTTTGTTTGTTTTTTACTTACGTTACCCCAAGAAAAATAGCTGGGGTGTTTTGTTTTTGTTAGTTTTTTTGGCTGTTTGTTCGCTCTCTACCGGGCAAACAGCAATTATGCACCTCGTTCTTGATGAAAATTGGAGGGGACCTCCGAATCTCTGAACTTGAGAGCTGTATTGTTTTTGGGTACAATCGAAGAAATATTTCTCATAAATATCGTACTTTTCCAGATTTTGTAATGCGATATTTTCGTGATATTTGGCAAACGGCTACTGTGATATTGATGAAACTTTATAGGAACGTTAAAATCACTGAAATCATATATGTTATGATTTTAGAGACATTTGAAGAAAAAATATTCTTATAGAAATCATAATTTTGCGATTTTTTCTTCCGGTTTTTAATACGATATTTTCGTGATATTTGGGCCGATTTTGACCAAACGGGTGGGGCTACAACGTTCATCATTTTACATTTACATTAAGATTATGGTGATGTAGTGAAAAAGTTTAAAAAGTTGGTCAAAATTCATAGAAATAAAGGTTTTAACATAAGCCTTTTACAGTTGTATAATGGACAAGTAATATCAAGTAACGATAGAAAAAGTAAGGAGATTCCACATAAAAACGTAATCATTCAACAGAAATATTCCAAAAAAAGCTCATCCATCAACGCGACTGGAAAAAGCGTTCGCGAAGCGGCCTAGTAGGCCTAGATAAAACATTTAACCCCTTAGCTGTTCATGCCGTATATATACGTCCATGCTAAATGGCGTCCGTACTGTGCATGCCGTAAAATATGCGCCGCAACACTTCCCACTTCGTGTGTCTGTGCATGCCGTATATATACGCGTATTATCGCCAGCAGCAGAGGTCTTCATTCTAGTGATTTTCATTCTGTTATGGTGGTGGTAGATGATCAATTTTTCGAGGCTATCCTAAACGGGAATAGGAGCCTATTGCTTCATCTGTGCATAGTTGCGTCACGTAAGGGTTGTTTATATATTCAGAACATATCGGTTATTTTAGATTCAGATAGGCTATAGTTTGGATTGGAGGGTGAAGTGAATAATTTAATTAATTACGTGATGATACAAAAAAAAAATTGAGATACTTGCAAAAATGGCAAAGTAATGATAGTTTCAAGTTTCAACTCAAGTATAAAATAAGGGCATTTTACCTTAAAATTAATACACAGGGGAAGAACAACTTCTGAAAATAAATTCCACAGTTAAGGGGTTAACTTCCTTATGCTTCAAATCAAGATGAAACAGGTGTGGAGATGATAAAGGCAGGCTACCCAGTTACCATGCAGTGGTTGTATAGAGCAATCCGAGTTGGTACAACTAACTGGGGAGCAACGCCCCCCAGTTAGTTGTACATCGAATTTATTTTTGGAATTCATAGTAGTTATAGCACTGGTTTAGGCTGGATTTGAGTTTGAAGATGGCGGCATCTGGAAGTGATGGTGGTTGTTTGTTATGTGTTGTTAGTGTCAGTTGTTTTGTGTTTAATTTTGTAAACACTTGAGTGCAACTGTTTAAAAATGATTTAAAATTGCTCTGTTATGGTTCTTCTGGTGTTTTTTCAACAAAAAAGGAATAAAAACATTGCCGAGTAATCCTTCACTCTGCACCCATAGCCCAGTAACTAGGCTAAAACAGTAGTAACGGGAAGCTAGGTCTAGACTACCTAAGCCTATATATCAGGACGTCCAAAGCGGTTTGTTCAAAACGCTTTGAAAGGAATCGGTTTGAAATACGCACCGTATATATACGGTGCGTATCAATATCAAACAACCCAAACTGATTTTGTTGAAACTAGTTTCAAAGTGGATCCAACATCTGCAGGCTAGTCATAACCTCTTTGTTTTATAATCAATAATTATCTCCCACCAGCTTGACGTGGCAAGGCTGAGAATTCAAAGGTAGCGAGCAAAAACGGAAAGCCTATAGCCTCATTCCAATGCTTGAAAAACAACAACAGATCACAGGAGGTGGCAAGATGGCATGGGCGTGGCGTAGGCCCATGGAACCGCTTTGAAATGTATATATCAGTGTTCAAGCCAAGCGGATCGAATACTCTAACTCGTTTCTAAAGTGAATTGGATCAAAATAACTTTGGGTCAAATTTGATGTGTAGCCTACCTACCGGTAGGTCTAAATATGATATAGGCCTATAGACTATATCAGACTCGGAAACCATTTCGAACCAAAGTGCCTTCGTTAAATATTTAAAAACAATTTTAAAGTTGATATAGGTACGTAGTCTAGGGCCCCCCGG
>JAMZAV010009156.1:0-24900 GCA_024449915.1 Sweltsa coloradensis | reverse complement strand
TTCTACATAACATCCGGGTTTTGGGCCCCTATTGGCCTGGCCTGCAGCTTGTTGTAGGGGCCCGCGAGACACTGTGATTACAGTGATGCCAGATCTTTTGTTGGTAGTTAATACCTTTAATACGCATCTAATTAAATAAAAACTAAACACCAATAATATTTATTTTATTTAAAAAGCGTTTCAGAAACACAATTTTGTCTTTATTTGATGCACAAACCGTGTTTTATTATTTATTAGAAAAAACAAAAATACACTAGTCAAATCACAGCTTGTGAATAATAACAATAAAAAAATCCTGTTATGTGTCTGTTTTGTTTTAAAAGTGAGCTTCATTTCGGCTTCATTCATTTTAAATACGTAAACAAAGTGTGTTTTATTAATTTGTCCGTTATTTGTTTATTTTGAGCGATATATGGAATCTCATAAATCTCTCAAAAACTAGAGATTACATTCGCTTGAGCTACCTTAAAAAACAAACTGACAAAATGTTATTATCAAACTGTCATTATCACAATATCAAACTGAAGAAAACTAGCAAATTGACAAAATGAAACTGTGAAAATGAAAAACTGAGAGTATGAAAATGACTAAAACAAGCAAACTGAAGAAATGATATTGACAAACTGACTTTATTACAATATCAAACTGACGAAAACTAGCAAATTGACAAAATGAAACTGACAATATACGTACAAACTGACAATCTTAATTTTTTAAAACTTAACTTTGCTTTCTGCGCAATTTGTGCCATCTGACAATTCGACGAACTAACACTTTGCACACTGTGCATTTTGTGCAATATGTGTAAATTAACACTCTGACGAACTAACACTGTGCAAACAGTGCATTTTGTACAATATGTGCAACTGACTAACTCTGCAAACTGTGCATTCTGTGCAATTTGTGCAATCTGACAATCTGACGAACTAAAACTCTTTGCATACTGCGCAATTTGTGCAATATGTGCTGTGGTGCGCCACTGGCCGAGTGGGCCGTGAAGGCCATCCGCCCTCCATGGTGTTGCATGGAGGGGGGGGGTGTGATGTGAAGGCTGGTGGCTGTGGATGTCCAAGGGATGGGGCGCTAGTCGAGACTAGCCAGTAGGATAGTGAGGGACTCGTTGTGTGTACTCTGAGATCGAGCGCCAGTAGGCCTCTTTCTATCATTTGTGTTTGTTTTTCGTAGTTTGACCACGGTAGTGGCAAACCCCAACTAGTGTGTTAAGCGTAGTACGTAAGTAATTGTGTTTGCAGTGTTTGTTGCCGTCCGCCTAATTAAAGCTAATCATTTCTTTATATCCTCTATTTCGTTTTGCATAATATCTTTATAAGTGTGATTCTCCCGGACCACAACCCCTTCCGTGTTTGTGAGTGAGTTCACACGTCAACTGGCGTCCCAACGAGTGGGCGACAACCAACGAAACATCTCGAACAGTGTAGTTTGTATCTTTGGTTTAGTGTTTACCGTAGTAAGTTAGGATTTAAGTGACAATCAGACTAAACAAAAAAAATGTCGAAAGAAGGTTCGAGGGGAAGCTCTCCGGTCCTCAAACTAGGAGATGTATACGACCTACTTCAGGAGGGGATGAAGAGCTTATCGTCGGAAATAACAAGTAGGTTGGAGGAGGTTGTAGGCTCTATGCAAAACCTGCAAGACAGGGTGCGGGCCGTGGAAGAGAACCAGACCGCGGGCCAAGCCAGCGCCAGCGCTGGTGAAAGTGACCGGTGGCCTAGGGGTTGAATGGAGACAGAGCGGTCGGCGCCTCAATTCTGCAGAGCAGCAGTGGCGTAGCGCCGGGGTCAACGCTACACGAACGCGAAGGCGCACCGTCGGGCGTAAACACGTCGTGACCACCCGATCAGTGGCGACACGTGGCCGTTGCCGTATCCTCATAGGCGTGAGGACACTCAGTGGGCGTAACCCGACGTGACCATCCGACCAGTGGCGACGAGTGGCAGTCGTCGTATCCTCGTGGACGCGAGGGCACACTGGTGGGCGTAACCCATCGGGCACTCAGTGGCGATAGATGGGGTGCTCAGTACTCTCACGGGCGTGAAGAAAGGATCTTCGGGTCCAGTGGCGGGCAGATGGGGCCGTTCCAGTATGGCCAAGGGGGCCAACCATCAGCCGCTGGCCAGGGGACAGCACTACATCAGGGCACGCCTCGTAGCTGCGAAAATAGAGGAGAATCTGCTCCACGCACCCCCTTCACTTGAGCGCGGCTGGGGCCTGACGAGCGGAGTCGGACACTATCCCACGACGGCCGCCGATGGGCACCCCTCAGGTAAGCTACCACGGGACAACCCTCCCTCGTTCAAGGGAAGGGGAGAAATGCATCCGGTGGATTTTATCCAGAACCTGGACAATTACATCACCAGGTTTGACCTGACTGGCAGCAGCAGCTGAGTGTTGCTATAGCGAGCCTGGAGTCGTCGGCAAAGTCGTGGGCGATGGCATTCAAGTTCCTGTTCAATGACTACCAGTCGTTCCGACAGTTTTTCCTTGATGAGTTTTGGGGCCGCGAAAAACAACGAGCAGCTCGGGAGGAGCTGTTGTCGGGATCCTACCGCCAGGTAAGCGCCAATTCCAGAATGGCTGACTACTTCACAAAGCAAGTGGCCATTGCTCAACACCTAATTCCCCCACTTTCCGAGGCCGACCTAGTGAGACTCTTGCCAGGCACTTCCCGATCCATGTGGAGAATGCCCTCAACCGACGCGAGTGACCGCAGTCTGCTACGGGCGCACCGTGTTCTCCAGCGCTATGACAACGAGAGTAGTCGTCGCCCAAGGACGGAGGGGACGGGGGGCATGCCGGGCCGCAGCACCGCGGCAGAGCCGGCACAACAACAGCGGTCCAATTGGCGCAATAGGGAGGGCTACCGTGGGGTAGCAGGGGGTGCTAAACCCTTTGAAAATCGTCGGTCTATCCCAGTACGTGCAGCAGCAGTCGATTCGGAGGAGCCCGGTGAGATAACACTAGATCACTCGCTCCGTGGCGAGGAGGATGTGTTGGCCTTAGTCAATCCCGAGTCGGGAAACGAAGTGAGCCCGCCTTACTAGATGTTCAGGGGCGGGCTATCACGGTGAGCTCCTCCAATGTGCGGAAAGGTGAGGAAGGGGAACAGACCTCTGGGGGGGTCTGCAGGTCACCTATGCTAGCGGTGGAGCTCTGTAAGACGGCGCTCGACCCTTGAACAGCAACTGCCCGGGACCGCTGTGAGTCGGTGCCCGATCCCTCGTGAAGACCAGCAGAACTCGGGATCGTCTCCGACTGGGGGGGTCGTTGTGGTGCGCCACTGGCCGAGTGGGCCGTGAAGGCCATCCGCCCTCCATGGTGTTGCATGGAGGGGGGGGGTGTGATGTGAAGGCTGGTGGCTGTGGATGTCCAAGGGATGGGGCGCTAGTCGAGACTAGCCAGTAGGATAGTGAGGGACTCGTTGTGTGTACTCTGAGATCGAGCGCCAGTAGGCCTCTTTCTATCATTTGTGTTTGTTTTTCGTAGTTTGACCACGGTAGTGGCAAACCCCAACTAGTGTGTTAAGCGTAGTACGTAAGTAATTGTGTTTGCAGTGTTGTTGCCGTCCGCCTAATTAAAGCTAATCATTTCTTTATATCCTCTATTTCGTTTTGCATAATATCTTTATAAGTGTGATTCTCCCGGACCACAACCCCTTCCGTGTTTGTGAGTGAGTTCACACGTCAGTGCAAATTAACACTCTGACAACCTAACACTGTGCAAACAGTGCAATTTGTACAATATGTGCAACTGACTTACTCTGCAAACTGTGCATTCTGTGCAATATGAACAAACTGACAATCTGTACAACTTAAATGTGCATTCTGTGCAATATCTGCAATCTGAAAAACAGACAAATTGTGCATTCTGAACAATATGTGCAGTCAGACAAGCTGACAAACTGTCTAACTGTGCAAACTGAACATTTTTGGCAATATGTGCAACATGACAATCTAACATACTGACAAACTCTGCAATCTGCGCACTATGTCCAATATGAAAAAAAGACAAACTGTCAAATTGTGAAAATGCTGAACAATATGTACCTGGAAAACTAGCAAAATTTGGACCCCATAATGAAACTGTCAAACTGTGAAATTAAAAAACTGGACAAAATAACAATGACAATAGGAAATGACTAAAAATGACAACTGACAAAATGCAATGACAATCGACATTCTTTCAAGATCCAAACTGACGAAAACTAGCAAATCTTATAAATGAAACTGTGAAAATGAAAAAACTGACAATATGAAAATGACGTAACAAGAAACTGAAGAAAGATTATTGACAAAATGACTTTATTACAATATCAAACAGACGAAAAACTCAACCAACTTGACAAAATGAATCTGACAATATACATACAAAATGACAATCATTGCAAACTTGATTCTGCGCAATATGTTGCAATAGACGATCTGGACATACAGACAAACTGTGTAAGCTGTGAATTATCAACAATATGTGCAATCCTAACATACAGACACCACTAACTATCGGAGAAAACTGTGCATTCTGTGCAAACTGTGCATTCTGCGTAAATATGTGCAATTGACAATCTGACGAACTAAAACTGTGCAACCTGTGCATTCTGTTGCAATATGTGCAATATGCAAAAACTATCAAACTTAATAATCTGTGCAAGCTGTGGATTCTGTGCAATTTGGGCAATCTGACAATCTGACGAACTAAAACTTTGCAAACTGTGAGCATTGCGTAATATGTGCAATCTGACATTCGACGACTAACACTGTGAACAGTGCATCTGCGCAATATGTGCATATGAAAAATATCAAACTTATAATCTGTGCCAACTGTTGCAATTCTGTTTGCAATTGTGCAATCTGACAATCTGACGAAACTAAAAACTTTTGCAGACTGTGCATTTTGTGCAATATGTGCAAAATTAAACACTCTGACGAACTAACACTGTTGCAAACAGTGCGATTCTGCGCTATATGTGCAATATGAAAAAACTATCAAAACTTATAAATCTTTTTTTGCAAACTGTGCATCTGTGCAATTTGTGCAATTCTGACAATCTGACGAAAACCTAAAACATTGCAAAAACTGTGCATTGTGCAATATGTGCAAAATAACACTCTGACAAAAAACTAAACACTGTGCAAACAGTGCAATTTGTACAATAGTGCAACTGAATTACTCTGCAAAACTGTGCATGATGGCAATTTGTGCAATCTGACAATCTGACGAACTAAACTTGCGAAACTGTGCATTCTAGCGTAATATGTGCAATCTGACAATTCAAAGAACTAACACTGTGCAAACAGTGCATTCTGCGCAATAATGTGCAATATTAAAAATTATCAAAAACTTATAATCTGTGCAACGTGCATTTGTTGCAATTTGTGCAATCTGCAATTGACGAACTAAAACTTTGCAAACTGTTGCATTTTGCGCAAATATGTGCAAATTAACACTCTGACGAACTAACACTGTGCAAACAGTGCATCTGCGCTTATATGTTGCAATATTGAAAAACTATCAAACTTATAATCTGTGCATAACTGTGCATTCTGCTGCAATTTGTGCAATTCTGACAATCGAAGAACTAAAACTTTGCAAACTGTGCATTTTGTGCAATATGTGCAAATTAACACTCTGACGAACTAACACTGTGCCAAACAGTGCAATTTGTAAAAATATGTGCAACTGACTACTCTGCAAACTGGCATTATGCGCAATATGTGCAATCTGACAATCTAAGCGAACTAAAACTGTGCAACCTGAGCATTCTGGCAATTTGTGCCAATCTGACAACTAAACAAATTTATAATCTGTGCAAACTGGAATTCTGTGCCAATTTGGCATCTGACAACCTGACGAACTACAAAAGTGCAATTTGTAAATATGTGCACTAAACTATCTGCAAATTGTTGCATCTGGCAATATGTGCAATCTGACCAATCTGACGAACTTAAAAAACTGATTCAACACTGTGCATTCTGTGCAATTGACAATCTGACGAACTAAAACTGCGCTAACTGTGCATTCTGTGCAATATGACCAAACTGACAATCTGAACAACTTAAACTGTGCAAACAATGCATTTGTGCACAATATGTGCAATCTGACAAACTAACAAATGGCAAACTGTTCATATGGCATTCTGTTCAATTATCTGCAGTCTGATAAAACAGACCAATGTCATTCTGAACAAATCATGCTGCAACTGACTTACTCGGCAAAGTGTGCATTCTGCGCAATAGTGCAATCTGACAATGCTGACGAACTTAAACTTTTCAAACTGTGGCATTCTGTGCAATATGACAAAACTGACAACTGAACAACTTAAACTGTGCAAACAATGCATTTTGGCAATATGTGCAATTGGACAAACTAAACAAAATGGCAAACTGTTCATACTGTGCATTCAAGTGCCAATATCTGCAATCTGAAAAACGGGACAAATTGGGGCATTCTGAACAATGATCGTGCACTGACTTACTCTCGCAAAGCTGTGCATTCTTGCGGCATATGTGCAAATCTGACAATTGACCGAACTTTAACGTGCAAACTGTGCCATCTGCTCAAAGCATGTGCATTCTGCGCCAATATGTGCAATCTTACAATATGACGAACTAAAAAACTGAGAAAAATGCGGCATTTTGCTGAATTTGTGCAATCTGACAATCGGACGAACAAACACTGTGCTAACTGTGCGATTCTGCGAATTATGTGCATAATGACAAACTATCAAACTTACAATCTTTGCAAACTGAGCATTCTGTGCAATTTGTGCAATCTTGACAATCTGACGAAACTAAAACCTTTGCAAACTGTGCATCATGCGTTAATATGTGCAATCTGACAATTCGACGAACTAATACTGTGCACACTGTGCATTCTGCGCTATATGTGCAATATGAAAAACTATATCAAAACTTAAATCTGTGCAAAACTGTGACATTTTTGTGCAATTTGTGAAATTGGACAATCTGACGAACTAAAACTTTGCAAACTGTGCATTTTTGTGCATATGTGCAAATTAAACACTTGACGAACTAACACTGTTGCAAAACAGTGCAAATTGTACATATGTGCAACGACTTACTCTGCAAACTGTGCATTCTGTGAAAATATTGAGAACAAACTAACAATTCTTAAGAATAAACTGTGCAACCTGCACATTCTGTGCAATGTGTGCAATTGACAAACTAACAATTAAATCTGTGCAAACTGTGCATTCTGTGCAATTTGTTGCAATCTGACAACTGACGGACTACAAACAGTGCAATTTGTACAATATGTGCAAACTAACTAACTCTGCAAATTGTGCATCTGCGGCAATATGGTGCAATCTGACAATCTGACGAACTGTAAACTGTTCAAAACATGTGCATTCTGTGCAATTCTGACAATACTGACGACACTTAAAGTGGCAAACTTGTGCATCTGTGCAATATGAACAAACTGACAATCTGAACAACTTAAACTGTGCAAAACAATGGCATTTTGTGCAATATGTCGTGCAATCGACAAAATAAACAAAAACTGGCAAACTGTTCAAACTGTGCATTCAGTGCAAATCTGCAATCTTGAAAAACGGACCAAATTGGCATTTCTGAACAATATGTTGCAAACTGAATTACTCTGCAAAGTGGTTGTGCATTCTGCGAATACGTGCAATCTGACATCTGACGACTTTAACTGTGCAAAATGTGCATTCTGTTCAAGTGGCATTCTGCGAATATGTGCAATCTTAACAATATGACGAACTAAAACTGTGCAAAACTGTGCATTTTGTGAATTTGTGCAATCTGATTATACGACGAACAAAAACTGTGCTAACTGTGCATCTCGCGAATTCCATGTGCATAATTTGAAAAACTATCAAACTTACAATCTTTGCAATCTGTTGAATTCTGCTGCAATTTGTGCAATTGACATTCTGGACGAACTTTAAACTGTGAAACTGAGCATTCTGGTGAAAAATGAAGCAATCTGCCCATATGACGAACTAAAAACTGCGCAAATGCGCATTGTGTGCAATAGGAGCAAACTGACAATCTAAAGAACTAAAACTGTTTGCAAACTGTGCAATCTGAGCAAATGTGCAAACTTACAATCTGAAACAACTATAACTGTGCAAACCCCCCCAGTGCATTTTGTGCAAATGTGCAATCTTACAAAACTAAGAAACTGGCAAAACGTTTCAAACTGTAATTCTGTGCAATATCACAATCTGAAAAACAAGGAAAAATTGTGCATCTGAACAATATGGCAGACAGACAAGTGACAAACTGACTAAACTGTGCAACGTGAGAATCTTGGCAATAGGTGCAACATGGACCCCCCCAATTCTAACAAACTGAAAACTGTGGCATTCTGCGCACTATGTCCAATCTTGAAAAAAAAGACAAACTGTCAAATTGTGTAAAACTGTTGCATTCGTGCAATTTGTGCAATCTGACAATCTGACGAACCTAAAACTTTGCAAACTGGCTTTTGTGCAATATGTGAAAATAACACTCTGACGAAACTAACACTGTGCAAACAGTGCATTCGCGCTATATGTGCAATATGAAAAACTATCAAACTTATAAATCTGTGCAAACTGTGCATTCTGTACAATTTGTGCAATCTGAACAATCTGACGAAAACTAAAACTTTGCAAACGTGCATTTTGTGCAATATGTGCAAATTAACACTCTGACGAAACTAACACTGTGCAAAACAGTGAATTTGTTACAATATGTGCAACTGACTATACTCTGCAAAATGTGCATTATGCGCAAACTGTGCCAAATCTGACAATCTGACGAAACTAAAAACTGTGCACTGCGCATCTGCGCCAATTATGTGCAATCGACCATCTGACGACTTAAACGTGCAAACTGTCGCATTCTGGTGCAATCTGACAATCTGACGATTTAAAACTGCGCAAACTGTGCATTCTGCTGCAATATGAACAAAACTGACAATCTGATACAAAACTTAAACGTGCAAAACAAGCATTTTGTGCAATATGTGCATCTGACAAACTAACAAATGGCAAACTGTTCAAAACTTGCATTCAGTGCAATAATCTGCAATTGAAAAACGACAAATTGGGCATTACTGAAAATATGTGCAACTGATTACTCTGCAAATGTGTGCCATTCCTGCGAATAGTGCACAATCTGACAATCTGACGAAACTTAACTGTGCAAACTGTTGCATTCTGTTCAAAGTGGTGCATCTGCGCAATATGGCAATCTACAATAGGGACGAAACTAAACTGTGCAAACTGTGCATTTGTGAATTTGCTGCAATCTGACAAATACGAGACAAAAACACTGTGCTAACTGTGCATTCTGCGAATTATGTGCATATGACAAAACTATCAAACTTACAATCTTTGCAACAACTGTTGCATTCTGTTGCAAATCTGCAATGACGAACTAAAAACTTTGCAAACTCGTGCATTCTGCGTAATATGTGCAATTGACAATTCCCCGAACGAAACTAACACGTGCACATGTGCAATTCTGCGCAATATGGCAATATGAAAAACTATCAAACGCTATAATCTTGCAAACTGTGGCATTCTGTGCAATTTGTGCAATCTGTACATCTGACGAACTAAACACTTTTGCAAAACTGTGCATTTTGTGCAATATGTGCAAAATTAAACACTCTGACAAAATAACACTGTGCAAACAGTGCATTCTTGCGCTAATGTGCATATGAAAAACTATCAACTTATAATCTGTGCAAAACTGGCATTCTGTGTTAATTTTGTGGCAATCTGACAATCTGACGAACTAAAACTTTGCAACTGGGCATTTTTGTGCAATATGTGCAAATTAACATCCATGACAAACTAACACTGGCAAACGTGCAATTTGTACAATATGTGCAACATGACACTTACTATGCAACTGTGCATTATGCGCAATATGTGCCAAGCTGGACAATCTGACGAACTAAAACTGTTGCAACCTGCGCATTCTGGCCAATTTGTGCAATCTGACAAGACTAAAAATTTATAATCTGGTGCAAACTGTGCATTCTGTGCATTTGTGCAATCTGACAATGTCTGACGAACTAAAACCTTTGCAAATGTGATTCTGCGTAATATGTGCATCGACAATTCAAAGAACTAACACTGTGCAAAACAGTGCATCTGCGCATATGTGCAATTATGAAAAATATTAACTTATAATCTGTATGCAAACTGTGCATTCTGGTGCAATTTGATGCAGAATCTGGGACAATCTGACGAATAAAAACTTTGCAAAACTGTTGCATTTGTTGCAATATGTGCCAAATTAACCACTCTGACGAACTAACACTGTCAAACAGTGCATTCTGCGCTATATGTGCAAATATGAAAACTATCAAAACTTATATCTTGTGCAAACTGGCATTCTGTGCAATTGGGCAATCTGACAAATCTGACGAACTAAAACTTTGCAAACTGTTGCATTTTGTTGCAATATGTGCCAAATGAACACTCTGACGAACTAACACTGTGCAAAACAGTGCAATTTGTTACAATATGTTGCAACTGACTTACTCTGCAAACTGGCATATGCGCAATTGTGCAATCTGACAATCTGCCGAACTAAAAACTTTGCAAACTGGGCATCTGGCGTATAATATGTGCCAATCTGACAATTCAAAGAACTAACACTGTTGCAAACAGTGCATTCTGCGCAATATGTGCATATGAACAACTATCAAACTTATAATCGTGCAAACTGATGCATTCTGTTGCAATTTGTGCAATTGACAATTGACGAACTAAAACTTGCAAAACTGTCTGCATTTTGGCAATCTGTGCAAATAACACTCTGACGAACTAACCACTGTGCAACAGTGCATTCTGCGTATATGTGCAATATGAAAACTATCAAAATTATAATCTGTGCAAAAAACTGTGCATTCTGTGCAAATTGTGCAATTGACATTGACGAACTAAAACTTTGCAAACTGTGCATTTTGTGCAATTGTGCAAATAAACACTCTGAGAACGAACACTGTGCAACAGTGCAATTTGTACAATATGTTCAACTGACTTACTCTGCAAACTGTGCATGATGCGCAATATGGCAATCTGCAATCTGACGAAAACTAAAACTGTGCAACCTGCGCATTTCTGTGCAATTTGTGCAATCTGAACAAACTAAACAACTTTATAAATCTGTGCAAAACTGTGCATTCTGTGCAATTGGTGCAATCTGACAACCTTTTTAACGAACTACAAACAGTGCAATTTGTACAATTATGTGCAACTGACTAACTCTGCAAATTGTGCATTCTGCGCAATAGTGAAATCTGACAATCTGACGAATTAAACTGTTTCAAACTGGTGCATTCTGTGCAATCTACATCGACGACTTAAACTGTTCAAACTGTGCATTCTGTGCAATATGAACAAACGACAATCTGAACAAATCTTACACTGTTTGCAACAATGCATTTTGTGCAATATGTGCAATTGACAAATAACAAACTGCAAAACGTTCATACTGTGCATTCAGTGCAATATCTGCAATCTGAAAAAGGACAAAGTGGGCATTTGAACAATATGTGCAACTGACTTACTCTGCAAAGTGTGCTTCTGCGCAATTATGATTGCAATCTGACAATCTGACGAACTTAACTGTGCAAGTGCATTCTGTTCAAAGTGTGCATTCTGCGCAATATGTGCAATCTTACAAATTATGACGAACTAAAAACTGGCAAACTGTGCATTTTTTGAATTGTGCAATCTGACAATACGACGAACAACACTGTGCTAACCTGTGCATCTGCGAATTTATGTGCATAATGACAAACTATCAAAACTTACAATCTTTGCAAACTGGTGCATTCTGTGCCAATTTGTGCAATTCTGCAATATGACGCCCTCAAAACTTTTGCAAACTGTGCATTCTGGGCGTAATATGGCAATTTACATTCGCGACATAACCCCCCCACAAACTCGTGCAACGTGCATCTGCGCAAAATATGTGCACTATGAAAAAACTATAAAACTATTATTCTGTGCAAAACTGTGCCTTCTGTGCAATTTGTGCCATCGACAATCGGGACGAACTAAAACTTGAAAACTCGTGCATTTGTGCAATACGTGCAAATTAACACTCTGACGAACTAAACAACTGTGCAAACAGTGCAAATTTGTACAATATGTGCAAATGATTACTCTGCAAACTTGCATTCTGTGCAATATGAAAAAACTAAACAATCTTAAGAACTAAAACTGTGCAACTGCGCTTCTGTGCAATTTGTGCAATCCTGACAAACAACAAAATTTATAATCGTGCAAACTGTGCATTCTGTGCAATTTGTGGCAATCTGACAACCTGACGAACTACAAACAGTGCAAATTTTGTTACCAATTAGGGAAATAAACTAACTCTGCCAAATTGTGCATTCTGCGCAATATGTGCAATCGACAATTCTGGACGAACTTAAAACTGTTCAAACTGTGCATTGTGCAATCTGACAACTGACGAACTTAATCTGCGGCAAACTGGTGCATTCGTGCAATATGAACAAACTGACAATCTGAACAACTTAAACTGTGCAAACAATGCATTTTGTGCAATAATGTGACAATCTGACAACCTAACAAACGGCAAACTGTCAAACTGTGCATTCAGTGCAATATCTGCAATCTGAAAAACGGACAAATTGGGCATCTGAACAATATGTGCAACTGACTTTACTCTGCAAAGTGTGCATTCTGCGCCATATGTGCAATCTGACCATCTGACGAAACTGTAACTGTGCAAACTGTGCCATTCCGTCAAAGTGTGCATTCTGCGCAATATGTGCAGATCTTACAATATGACGAACTAAAACTGTGCCAAAAACTGCGCATTTTGTGAAATTGTGCAATCTGATTATACGACGAACAACACTGTGCTAACTGTGCATTCTGCAAATTATGATGCTAATGACAAACTATCAAACTTACAATCTTTGCAATCTGGCATTCTGTGCAATTTGTGCAATCTGACATTCTGACGACTTAAAACTGTGCAAACTGAGCATTCTGGTGAAAAATGAGCAATCTGAACAATATGACGAACTAAAACTGCGCAAACTGTGCATTCTGTGCAATATGACCAAACTGACAATCTAAAGAACTAAAACTGTGCAAAACTGTGCATTCTGAGCAATATGTGCAAACTTACAATCTGAACAACTATAACTGTGCAAACAGTGCATTTTGTGCAATAGTGCAATCTTACAAACTAAGAAACTGGCAAAAACTGTTCAAATGTAAATTCTGTGCAATATCTACAATCTGGGAAAAAACAGAAAAATGTGCATTCTGGAACAATATGTGCAGACAGACAAGCTGACAAACTGAATAACTGTGCAACTTGAGCATTCTTGGCAATATGTGCAACTGACAATCTAACAAACTGGACAAAAACTGTGCATTCTGTGCAATATGTTCAATCTGAAAAAAAAGACAAACTGTCAAATTGTGTAAACTGTGCATTCTGGGCACTTTGTGCAATATGGGACAATCTGACGAACTAAAAACTTTGCAAAACTGTGCATTTGTGCAATATGTGCAAATTAACACTTATGACGAACTAACACTGTGCAAAACAGTGCATTCTGAGCTTATGTGCAATATGAAAAACTATCAAACTTATAATCTCTGCAAACGTGCATTCTGTGCAACTGTGCAATTGACAAATCTGACGAACTAAACCTTTGCAAACTGTGCATTTTGTGCAATATGTGCAATAGTAACACTCTGACGAACTAACACTGCTGCAAAACAGTGCAATTTGTACATAGTGCAACTGAATACTCTGCCAAACTGTTGCATTATGCGAAATATAGTGCAATCTGACAATCTGACGAAACTAAAAACTGTGCAACCTTCGCGCATCTTCTGTGCCAATTTGTGCAATCTGACAAACTAACAAATTTAATATCTGTGCAACTTCCTGTGCATTCTGGTATGCAATTTGTGCAAATCTGACAACCTGACGAAACTACAAACAGTGCAATTGTAAATATGTGCAACTAACTAACTGTGCAAATGTGCATTCTTCGCATTATGTGCAAACTGACAATCTTGACGAAATTAAAAAACTGTTCAAACTGTGCATTCGTGCAATCTGACAATCTGACGAACTAACACTGCGCAAAATGTGCATTCTGTGCATAGAACAAAATGACAATCTGAACAACTTAAAAAACTGGCAAACAATGCATTTTGGTGCAATATGTGAATCTGACAAACTAACAAAACTGGCAACTGTTCAAACTGTGCGACAAATTGGGCATTCTGAAACAATATGATGCAACTGACTTACTCTGCCAAAGTGTGGCATTCTGCGCCATAGGTGCAATCTGACATCTGACGAACTTTAAACTGTGCAAACTGTGCATTCTGTTCAAAGTGTGCATTCTGCGCAATATGTGCATCTTACGGGACGAACTAAAAAAACTGTGCAAACTGTGCATTTTGTGAATTTGGCAATCTACAATACGACGAACAACCACTGTGCTCATCTGTGCATTCTGCGAATTATGTGGCATAAGTGACGAAACTATCCAAACTTACAATCTTTGCAAACGGTGCATTCTGGCCATTTGTGCAATCTGACAATCTGACGAACTAAAACTTTGCAAAACTGTGGCATTCTTGCGTAATATGTGCAATCTGACAATTCGTACGAAACTAACACTGTGCACACTGTGCATCTGCGCAATAGTGCAATATGGAAAACTATCAAACTTATAATCTGTGCAAACTGTGCATTTGTGCAATTTGTGCAATCTGACAATCTGACGAAAAAATGTCTGAAAACTGTTGCATTTGTGCCAATATGTTGCAAATTAACACTCTGGCGACCTACACTGTGCAAACAGTGCAATTTGTACAATATGTGCAAACGACTTACTCTGCAAACTGTGCATTCTGTGTATATGAACCAAATCTAACAATCTTAAGAACTAAAAACTGTGCACCTGCATTCTGTGCAATTTGTGCAATCTGACAAACTAACAAATTTATAATCTGTGCAAACTGTGCATTCTGTGCAATTTGTGCATCTGACAACCGGACGAACTACAAACAGTGCAATTTGTACAATATGTGCAACTAACTAACTCTGCAAATTGTGGCATCTGCGGCAATAATGTGCAATCTTACAATCTGACGAACTTAAAAATGTTCAAACTGTGCATTCTGTGCAATCTGACAATGTCTGACGACGAACTTAAACTGGCAAACTGTGCATTCTGTGCTGCAAT
This sequence comes from Sweltsa coloradensis, assembly GCA_024449915.1. Taxonomy (NCBI): domain Eukaryota; kingdom Metazoa; phylum Arthropoda; class Insecta; order Plecoptera; family Chloroperlidae; genus Sweltsa; species Sweltsa coloradensis. Next base: position 9,639 of record JAMZAV010009156.1, on the reverse strand, counting down.
ATGAACAAACTCGACAAATCTGCAACAAACTTAACGGTGCAAAACAATGCATTTGTGCAATAGTGCAATCTGACAAACTAACAAACATGGCAAACTGTTCAAACTGTGCATACAGGCAATATCTGCAATCTGAAAAACGGACACAAAAAAAAATTGGGCTTCTGAAAATATGTGCAACTCGATTACTCTGCAAAAGTGTGCATTCTGCGCAATATGTGCAAACTGACAATCTGACGAACTTTAATTGTGCAAACTGTGCATTCTGTTCAAAGTGTGCATCTGCGCAATATGTGCAATCTGACAATATGACGAACTAAAACTGTTCAAAACTGTGCATTTTGTGAATTTGTTGCAATTGATTATACGACGAACAAAACACTGTGATAACTTGTGCATTCTGCGAAATTATGTGCATAATGACAAACTATCAAAACTTACAATCTTTGCAATATGTGCATTCTGTCCACTTTGTGCAATCTGACAATCTGAGGAACTTAAACTGTGCAACTGAGCATTCTGTGAAAAAGGAGCAATCTGACAATATGGACGAACTACACTGCGCAAACCTGCGCATTGTGTGAATATTGAGCAAACTGACAATCTAAAGAACTAAAACGTGCAAACTGTGCATTCGTGCAATATGACACACTGACAATCTGAACAACATTAAAACTGTGCAAACAGTGATTTTGTGCAATAGTTGCAATCTTACAAACTAGAAACAAAAAAAAAAAAAAAAAAAAACAAAAAAAATTGGCAAACTGTTCAAACTGTAAATTCTGGTGCAAATATCTACAATCTGAAAAACAGAAAAATTGTGCCATTCTGAACAATAGTGCAGACAGAGACAAGCGGACAAAACTGACTAACTGTGCAACTGCGCATTCTTGGCAATATGTGCACCATGACAATCTAACAAACTGACAAACTGTGCATTCTGCGCACTATGTCCAAATTGAAAAAAAGACAACTGTCAAAATTGTGTAATGTGCTCTGTGCAATGTTGTGCAATCTGACAATACCAAACGAAATAAACACTGTGCAAAATTGGCATTTCTGCGCAATATGTTGCAATATGACAAAACTATTCAAACTCATAATCTGTGCAAACTGTGCATAGGTGAAATGTTGTGCAATCTTACAATCTGACGAACTAAAACTTTGCAAACTGTTGCATTTTGTGAATATGTGCAAATTAACATCGAGACAAAAACTAACACTGTGCAAAAATGTGCAATTTGTACAATATGTGCAACTGACTAACTCTGAAACTGTGCATCTGCACAATATGTGCAACTGACCAATCTGATGATATTAAAATGTTTCAACTGTGCATCTGGGCAATCTGACAATTTGACGAACTAAAACTGCGCCAAACTGTGCATTTCTGTGTTATATGAAACAAAATGACAACTGTACAACCTTAAATGTGCAAACAATGCATGGTTTGTGCAATATGTGCAATCTGAAAAACTAACAAACTGGCAAAATGCAATTGACAATTCGACATTCTTACAATATCAAACGGACGAAAACTAGCAAATCTTATAAATGAAACTGTGAAAATGAAAAACTGACAATTTGAAAATGACTTTAACAAGCAAATGAAGAAATGATATTGACAAAACTGACTTGAGTACAATCTCAACAGACGAAAACTAACAACTTGAAAATGAATCTGACAATATAATACGAACTGACAATCATGCAAACTTTGCTTCTGCGCAAATGTGCAATATGACGGATCTGACATACAGAAAACTGTGGAAGCTGTGGAATTCTCACAAATGTCGCAATCTAACATACAGACACAATAAAACTATTCTGAGAAAACTGTGCATTCTGTGCAAACTTTGCATTCTGCGTAATATGTGCAATCTGACAATCTGACGAACTTAAAACTTTGCAAACTGTGCATTCTGCGCAATATGTGCAAGTCTGACAATTCGACGAAAAACATGTGCACACTGTGCATCTGCGAAATATGGCAATATGAAAAAACTATCTAAAACTTATAATCGTGCACACTGTGCATTTTGTGCAATATGTGTAAATTAACACTCTGACGAACTAACACTGTGCAAACAGGCAATTTGTTACAATATGTGCAACTGACTACTCTGCAAAACTCGTGATTAGCGCAATTTGTGCAATCTGACAACCTGACGCACTACAAATACAGTGCAATTTGTACAATATGTGCAACTAAACTAACTCTGCCAATTGGGCATTCTGTGACAATTTGTGCGATCTGACATCTGACGAACTAATAGCTTGCAAACTGTGCATTCTGTGCAATATGTGCAACGACAATCTGACGAAACTACACTGCGCAAAACAGTGCATTGGTCAATATGTGCAACGTGTAACTCTGCAAACGTGCATTTGCGCAATATTTGCAATCTGACAGCTGACGAACTTGAAATGTTGCAAAACTGTGCATCTGATGCAAATGTGCATTCTGCGAATATGGCAATCTGACCAATCTGACGAAGTAAAACTGTGCAAACTGAGCATTCTGTGAAATATGAGCAATCTGACAAATCTGACGAACTTTAAACTGTCTGCAAACTGATGATTCTGTGCCAACTGTGCATTCTGCGCAATCATGTGCATCTGACAACCTAAGAAGTAAAACTGCGCAAACTGCGCATCTGTGAAATATGAGCCAAAAACTGACAATCTAAAGAACTAAAACTGGCAAAAACTGTGCATTCTGTGCATTTATGTGCAACTTACAATCTGAACAACTTAAAGTGTGCAAACAAAAGCATTTTGTGCAATATGTGCAATCTGACAAACAACAAATGGCAAACTGTTCCAAACTGTGGCATCTGTGCAATATCTGAAAATCTGAAAAACAGACCAAATGTGCAGTCTGTTTTTTTTTTTTTTTTTTTTTTTTTTTTTAAACAATATGTGCCGCAGACAAGCTGACAAAACTGTATAACTGTGCAAACTGAAACATTTTGGCAATATGTGCCAACATGACAATCTAACATACTCGACAAACTGCAAATCTGCGCACAGGTCCCAATATGAAAAAAAAAAAAAAAAAACAAAAAAAAAAAAACAAAAAAAGTACAAACTGTCAAATTGTGTAAAATTGTGATTCTGTGCAATATTTGTACTCTGAGGATTATAACAAAAGAACACAATGTAATTGACAAACTAAAAGCTGGACAATATGTACATCCCTCCGAGGAAAACTAGGCAAATTGACAAAATGAAAACTAGTCACTGTGAAATTAAAAAACTGACAAAATAACAAACTGACAATATGAAATGACAAAACTGACAAACCTGGACAACGCAATGACAATCTGACATTCTTCAATATCAAATGACGAAAACTAGCAAATTGATAAAATGAAATTTTTTAAAAGGAAAAAACTGGCAAAGAAAATGCTTTAACAAGCAAAACTGAAGAAATGATATTGACAAACTGACTTTATTACAATACAAACAGACGAAAACAACAACTTGACAAAATGAATCTGACAATATACATACAAACTGACAATCCATTGCAAACTTTGCTTTGCGCAAATATGTGCAATATGACGAATCTGACCATTAGCAGACAAAATGTGGTAAGCTGTGAATCTCAAACAATATGTGCAAATCTAACTACAGACACACTAACTATCTGAGAAAACTGTGCATTATGTGCAAACTGTGCATTCTGCGTAAATGTGCAATCTGACAATCTGACGAACTAAAAAACTGTGCAACTGTGCCATTCTGTGCAATATGTGCAATCTTGTGTGTGTGTGAAAAACTATCAAACTTACAATGTGCAAACTGTGCATTCTGTGCAATTTGTGCAATCTGACAATTCTAAAGATCTAAAACTTTGCAAACTGTGCATTTTGTTGCAATAGTGCAAATTAACACTTCTGACGAACTAAACCACTGGCAAACAGTGCAATTTGCTACAATATGTGGAACTGACTAACTCTGCAAACTGTGCATTATGCGTAATATGTGCAATTGACAATCTGACGAACTAAAATGGCAAACCTTGCGCATTCGTGCAATTTGTGCACTCTGACAAAACTAAACAAATTTTTTTAATCTGTGCAAACTGTGCATTCTGTGCAATTGTGCAATCTGACAACCTGAAGAATCAAACAGATGCAATTGGTACAATATGTGCAACTGACTAACTCTGCAAATTGTGCATTCTGCGCATATATGTGGCAATCTGACAATCTGACGAACTTAAACTGTTCAAACTGTGCATTTGTGCAATCTGACAATTCTGACGAAACTTATACTGCGCAAACTGTGCATTCTGTGCAATATGAACAGATGACATTACTGGAACAAACTAAACTGTGCAAACAATGGCATTTTGTTGCAATATGTGCCAATCTGACAAACTAACAAACTGGCAACCACTGTTCAAACTTGTGCATTCTGGCAATATCTTGCATCTGAAAAAACGGACAAAATTGGCATTCTGAACATATGTGCAAACGGGACTTACTCTGCTAAAGTGTGCATTCTGCGCAATATGTGCAATCTGACAATGACGAACTTTAACTGGCAAACTGTGCATTACTGTTCAAAGTGTGGATTCTGCGCAATATGTGCAATCTTCAATATGACGAACTAAAAACTGTGCAAACTGTGCATTTTGTGAATTTGTGCAATGACAATACGACGAACAAACACTTGACTAACTGTGCATTCTGCGAATTATGTGCATAATGACAAACTATCAAACCGTACAATCCTTTGCAATCTGTGCATTCTGCCGCCCCGTGCCCATTTGTGCAATCTGCATTCTGACGAACTTAAACTGTGCAAACTGTTGCTTCTGAGCAAATATGTGCAAACTTACAATCTGAACAACAAAAACTATAAACGGCAAACAGTGCATTTTGTGCAATATGTGCATCTTACAAACTAGAAACTGGCAAACGTTCAAACTGTAAATTTGTGCAATATTACAATCTGAAAACAGAAAAAGTGTGCATCTGAAACAAATGTGCAGACAGACAAGCTGACAAACTGAGGACTAACTGGCAACTGGAGCATTTTCTGGCAATATGTGCAACATGCCAATCTAACAAAACTGACAAACTGTGCATTCTGGCGGCATATGGTTCCAATTGAAAAAAAAGACAAACTGTCAAATTGTGTAAACTGTGCATTCTGTTGCAATGTGTGCAATCTGACAATCCACCGAAACTAACACTGTGCAAATTGTGCATTTCTGCGCAATATGTGCCATAGGACAAACTATCAAACTCATAAATCTGTGCAAAACTGTGAATTCTGTGCAATTTGTGCAATCTGACAAATCTGACGAACTAAAACTTTGCAAACTGTGCATTTTGTGACCCAATATGGCAAATTAACACTCGACAAACTAACACATGTGGCAAAACTGTGCAATTTGTACAAATATGTGCAACTGACTAACTTTGCAAACTGTGCATTCTGCGCAAATGATGGCAATCTGACAATCTGATGATCTTAAAACTGTTCAAACTGTGCATTCTGTGCAAATATGACAATTGACGAACTTAAACACTGCGCAAACTGTGGCATCTGTGTTATATGAACAAACTGACAAATCGTACAACTTAAACTGTGCAAACAATGCATTTTTGGTGCAATATGTGCAATCTGACAAACTAAACAAACTGGCAAAATGACCAATTGACAATCTGACATTCTTTCAATATCAAATGAACCGAAAACTAGCAAATTGATAAAAGAAAATGTGAAATGAAAAACTTACAATATGAAAATGACTTTTAACAAGCAAACTTGAAGAAATGTATATTGACCAAACTGACTTTATACAAATCAAACAGACGAAAACTAACACTTGACAAAATGAATTCTGACAATTATACATACAAACTGACAATCATTGTGCAAACCTTTGCTGTTCTGCGCACTATGTGCAATATGACGCTCTGACATAAAGACGAAACTGTGTAAGCTGTGAATTCTCAAAATATGTGCAATCTAAACATACAGACACACTAACTATCTGAGAAAAACTGTGCATTCTGTGCAAAACTGTTGCATCTTGCGTAATAGTGCAATCTGACAATCTGACAAAATAAAACTGTGCAACCTGTGCCATTCTGTGCAATTGTTGCATCTGGACCAATCCGACGAACTACACTGTTGCACACTGTGCATTTCTGCGCAATATTGTGCAATATCGAAAATCTCAAACTTATAATCGGTGCCAAATCGGATGCATTTTCTGTGCAATTTGTGCAATCTGACAATCTGACGAACTAAAACTGTGCAAATCTGTGATTTTGTGCAATATGTCTGCAAATAATCACTCTGACGAACAACACTGTGGCAAACAGATGCAATTTGTACAATATGTGAAAAACTGACTTTACTCTGCAAACTGTGCATTCTGGCAATATGTGCAATCTGGAATCTGACGAACTAAAAAAACTGTGCAACCTGCGTCATTCTGTGCAATTTGGCAACTGAAAAACTAACAAATTTTAAATCTGTGCAAACTGTGCATTCTGTGCAATTTTGTGCAATCTGTACAACCTGACGAACTACAAAACAGTTGCAATTTGTACAAATATGTGCAACTGACTAAGTGTGCCAAACTGTGCATTCTGTGCAATTTGTGCAATCTGACAATCCGACGAACTAACACGTGCACCACTGTGCATATCTGCGCAATAGGCAAATATGAAAACTATCAACTTATAATCTGTGGCAAACTGTGCATTCTGTGCAATTTGTGCAATCTGACAATCTGACGAAACCCCTAAAACTTTGCAAACTGTGCATTTGTGCAATATGTGACAAAATTATCACTCTGACGAACAAACACTGTGCAACACAGTGCAATTGTACAATAGTGCAACTGACTTACTCTGCAAACTGTGCATTCTGCGCAATATGTGCAATCTTGACAATCTGACATTCTTAAATGATCAATACTGTGCATTCGTGCAATCGACAATTTGGCGAACTAAAACTGCGCAAACTCGTGCGTTCTGTGCAATATGACAAACTGACAATCTGAACACTTTAAAACGTGCAAAAACAATGCATTTTGTGCAATATGTGCAATTGAACAAACTAACAAAACTGGCAAAATGTCATACTGTGCATTCTGTGCAATATCTTCCGTATGATAAACAAAATATTGTGCAATTCCGAACAATATGTGCAAGGTCAGACAAGCTGACAAACTGACTGACTGAATTGTGCAACCAGAGCATCTTGGCAATATGTGCAACATGACATTCTAACAAAACTGACAAACTGGCATCTTGCGCACTATGTCCAATTAAAAAAAGAAAAACTGTCAAATTGTTGTAAACTGTGCATTCTGTGCAATATTTGTACTCTGAGATTATAACAAACTAACACAATGTAATTGACAAACTAAAATGCTGACAATATGTACCTGACGAAAACAAGCAAATTAACAAAATAAAACTGTCAAATTGTGAAAATGAAAATTCGACAAAATGACAAACCTACAATATGAAAATGACTAAAACTAACATTCTGACAAAATGCAATTGACAATCTGACATTCTTACAATATCAAACTGACGAAAACTAGCAAATTGACAAAATGAAACTGTGAAAATGAAAAACTGACAATATGAAAATGACTTAAGTTAGCTCAAGCGTATCTCGACGTGAATAAAAAAATTTCAAATTTGGCATATTAACAGATAATTACCTAATCCCATAGCATGGGGAACATGGAAATACATACACTTTTCGACCTTTACTTATGATTTCAAATAACTTCTTGTGAATAAATTTTGTTTAAAAACTGTTTTTCTTAAAGAATATTACATTCCGAATGATATAAGAACAAGAAAATAGTACGTTCCTGAACCAATTTAGAAGTTATAGCATCCTGAAGAGCAACCTGACGATTTGACTTGCCAACCCTGTAAACTTAACTCTGATCTTATTGGCTTAGAGCCTTTAGCACATTTGCAGGGAGATTTCAAAATGTAATTTTGCTACTGAACCGGTATAATAATTAATAGAAAGATAATAGGTACTTGTTTTATACAGGCAGCCAATGAAGTTGCAATTAATATTAATTACATATATTATGCGCTTTATATTTCAACAATAAATTGCATTTGGTAGGAGAAGGATGTTAGAAAATGACAGATTCCTGACCCAATACACAATGAATGTATTGATGTACTATTATGTAATTGCAGTGTTGTGGAGATGGCGGAGTAGTGTGGAGAATGAGATGCACGATACCAAAATTGTACAATATAATTTTTCCTTATCTTCCTTGAAAGGCCCAAGAAGGCGGCAGGTGCGGGTGTTGGAAATGTGTCGCTCCGTGTTTTAATTTTGTTTTTAATGTTTAGAGTGCTAACATCTAGTGACAAAGTGCGACCAATTGCGCGAAATGTATTTTCACATAAGCTGGCTAGCGGTTCCCCTGTTGAAGATGCGCTTGTTTCGTGCAATTGCAATATTTCTGTGTCAACTTTGTGCTGCAGTGCTATAATGGAGAAAACAAGGCATACGTTTGCAACACTCCCCTGCCGCGATACTTGGGCCGGCCCAAAGCTCGAGCTTGGAGACGCCGTCGACCATCAGCGCTAATGAGTGGTGTGAGGGTACCGTCTTCGCTTTTTGGTGCGGTGACCCTACTAATGGCGTTGGCGGGTGACGTGCAGCTGAACCCGGGTCCAAGTGACAGCTCTCCTCCCCCTCGGCCATCTGTTTGCAACCACCCCCGTGACGGGGCCGCTCAAGGACGTGACCTGGCTCTGTTTTACATGAACTGCCGGAGTATTGCGGGTGGGCATAAACTGAGGGACTTCAATCTCCATTTCGCTGATAGTCATGAGTACGACGTCATTTGTGCTACAGAGACATGGCTAAACGCGCACATATCCGAAGGTGAGATACTCAGCAGCCAATATTCGGTTTACCGGCGGGATCGAAACGACATCACTCATCTGGCCAACAAGTCTGGAGGAGGGGCCTTGGTAGCAATATCTTCAAAATTTAAATCTCGTCGAAGACCTGCTCTTGAATCAGACTGTGAAATAGTTTGGACTGAAATAATTCTAAATCAAAGTCGCAGTGTTTTCATTGGCTGTGTTTATTTACCTCCCCCACCATCAATAGTATTACTAGAACAACTACAAGAGTCTCTATCTCTGGTCCAGTCAACAATGAGAGAAAGTGACAGTGTGCTTCTGTGCGGAGACTTCAACCTGCCTGGCATTAATTGGTCACTTAAACGAGACTCCGAAAACTGTTTGCAACCAACATTAACCTCCCTGTCGGCACCTAATCTTTTATTCATGGATATAATAAGTGAATTTCAATTGTCACAACACAACTCTTTACCTACTTGCAACAATAACATTCTCGACCTAATTCTTACCACCCCCAGCACCCCTCAACTCAAAGTATCAGATATCCACACCACAGAACCACCCGTAAACTCCGATCACTCCGCTCTGTCATGCAACATGTCTCTCCCCGCATTCCCAGGGTCTACAAACCACCGCACAGGAAAATGTACAACTGGAAGAGAGTAAACCTCCTGCTGGCAAAACTACGTGGTCCCGTGGGACTTGATGCGTGTGGAAGTGTTGAAGACTGCTGCACAACTTTACGATC
>JAMZAV010009155.1:0-26709 GCA_024449915.1 Sweltsa coloradensis | reverse complement strand
TTTTAAGGCTTGTTACTTGCTCTAAATATCGTACCGTAGTGCACTAACTGTACTAATAACCTGTATGAGATGATACTTGCTCAATAGTACGTAGTGCATACTGTATAATAACTGTATAGACATTCTGTATTATAAGCTGTACGTGTAGCTCATGATGGATCATGAATACAACTGGATGATCCGGGTTCGAATGTCAGTTGAGGGTAACGGAAAGGAACCAAAATAAATATTATAATTTCTTACCATATCATCAAACCACGACGCTGCTAAATCTAAATACATCTGTAGCAATGACTGCTAGGACTGTGTGGGATTCGGGTACTAAACTGCTTCGGGTTTTCGGGTCGGGTCGGGTCGGGGGGGGGGAAAGACGGACGTTGTAATCAATAAATTTCAATTGTTGAGAATCTTACGCAATTTAATTTTCTCCCATTTTAATTTGTTATTAATAATTGTGTATTTTGTTCAAAAATTTGTCTAGAACGGCACCTCCACCAAGAGTTTATAAATCATCTCCAAAATTATGAATTATCATACTCGAAAATCAGGTATATTTTTTGACGATCGTTTTGGACAAATATTCCCAACCCAACCCGGAATTTCAAGTACCGGCAATCCACTAAAAACTATTATTTATAAATATACCCATAAATAGTTGAAAAGCATTCTAGTAGATCAAATTGTTTACGTAGCGTAGACAAAAGGTATAAAGGGTGTAAACCGTAAAATTATCATTACTTTGGTAAATTTAAAATATTCATTATATAATGATGTTATTTTGAACTTGCAATTAATGTGCAATTAATGTGCACCTTAATAAATTAGCTTCACATGCCTCACAACGTCAATATCACAGCACATTCCGTTGCTACGTACTGAGTAGTCTAACAAGAGGTGGCCTCTACATTCAATGGACATCGGAAGCTATTGGCCTCGGCACCACCGCACCTGGTGAAGGAAGGTCGTATTAGCAGCCATTGTCACCGCCACAATGACATTGAGCCGGGCCGGGCGCACTTGCACAATAGAGAAGGGGAGACTATGACACCTTGAGGAATACCCGACCATTCAGACGGCCTTAATCTGACGTGAAATTTCCGTTTTAAATACAATGTAGGTCGCAGGGATTGTTGGTGGGATTATCCACGCTTGGTTGGGGAATCTGAGCCTGCGTTTGTGTTGGTGTTTGTCAAAGCAGCTAACGGTGACAAATGTTATAAAAGTGTTTTTTGAGATTGATATTTAGTTTGTAATTGAATGATTTACAATGTAACGTTGTGACACGGAGCATGTTCTCCCAGCATCGGGTAAGGGTGGCACACATTGCTACGAGGCGACGGTAAGAGATACGACGACATGTCTAGTCCATTTATTCATTTAACGTTTATCCAATTAAGTTATAAAAACGGATTTACAAAGGAGAAGCGCGTATAGTTAATTACTCGTTAGGGGAAACGTTTTGTGATCTAAAACAAAATAACTCATGCAATATAGTGAGTGAGTGAAGAGTAAATAAAGGCTAATTATTGCATAAAGTCACTTAAACACAAACACAACTACATTCACACTCACCACAACTGTATGTGAATATCTTAATGTTTTTGTTAATGTGAAAGGAAAATTGCATTAGTATGACGTAGGCCTCTGTCCCTGCAATGTAACCATAACATAAAGGAAATCAAAGTGAAAAATAAAATTACAGCAATTGATGTGAATGGTTCCGAGGTATTATAGCTCTCTATTCTGGTGGCCGTTGGTTCAATTCCTGTCAGGGAATCCCGACTAGCAGTTCACGATTATAAAGTGATGAACATCTCCCGCCTCGATCAGCTGACGAGGGGAGGTCATTACCACTCTGAGATGCCAACCCCCTCCTCCCCCGCCCCACCCTTGCTCCGCCCGACGACCAGCCGGGCGCCCCTCCAGACAGACAGACGGCAGACAGACAGACAGACAAGACAGACAGACAGACAGGCAGACAGACAGACAGACAGACAGACAGACAGACAGACAGACAGACAGACAGACAGACAGACAGACAGACAGACAGAGCAGACAGACAGACAGGCAGACAGACAGACAGACAGACAGGAAGAGGAAGCGGGTCAGAAACGTCACCCGGAAGTACCCGATGCCACTAACTCGATAACCCGCCACTCCGGGGAATTACAGACAAAATAATCACGTTTTAGTGCTGTATACACAGTTATGATGACGTAAGTTGCGAAAAGGGTTCTTGACTTGGCCGTTGTAATATGTGGTCAAGCTGTCAACCAGTCCACAGACAGTCATATACACTTTATGTTTAAAGTCATAGTTAATTTCTACTACATAATAAATAAATAACAAATCAAAGTTTTTGAAAAATATATGTAATATTTTCTACTGCTGAAATAAAAGTAATATGTGGGAATGGTGTACATGGTCAGAGGCACCGCCTCCTAGATAAGCCACGAGCAGCATCTAGGAGGCAGTGGCCAGAGGACTCAGACGACAGCTGAAGCTCAAGAGAAACGCGCGAGACTCGTCGTCAAATCGACCCCGGAGGCGACAATCCTGACTGAAGATTTCTCCGAGGTTTTCTTTAATTATTAATGTTAATTTCTGATTTGGTCCATCAGTTCTTGTCTTAGGAATTTGTAAACGGTGACTTTGGAGCCGTCCTAGCAACGAGACATATAATAAATTCAGAGTGGTTCTAAATCGGCCTTTTTGATTCTGGCGTTGATCCGCGGGTGTTCGCACTGTCCATACCACTGATTGCTATATTTCCTATTAAACAAATATCAATCTTTGGTTGGTTATCGCTCACTCGTCGATTGCGTCGGGGCCTACAGGGTTGGCTTGGTCGCCTTGATTTAATGTCCCCCACTGAAAATCAGTAATATGACTGAATGGTAGACTCTAAATACGAATTTATTTATTTATTTATAAGATTGACACCGGGTAAAACCGATGATGAGTGGTGGGGGTTCCTTTAAAACAGTTTTTAATCGTTCCCACAAAGTCATTTAACTTAGTGACATTTTACATATTATTTCCCCTCCAGACGACCGCCCCCCCCCCCCCCCCGCATCAAAGCGGACCCACCCGGCCGTGAAATGACTCGACCACCCGCGCTAGAAAAAAACATTTCGTATCGTTCAGCAACATTAAACAAAATTAAATAGCCCATTAATCATAACACGAGGGAAGAACTATACGTTTGACGTGGTTAGTTTTTACCTCGGTGGAGGCCGGATGTTGGTAATTGCTCTCAGAGTATGAACACAGCGGCGACTTATCACTGCCTCCTCCCCCGCTTATTATTGTCACCTTCACGGTAAATAAATAAACACAAAAAATACATTACAAAATAAATAAACAAACAAATTTTTTTAATTAAATACATAAATAAATAAATATATATATATATATATATATATATATATATATATATATATATATATAATTAAATAAATATTTTAAATAAATAAATTAATTAATTTGTGTTTAGAGTCTATCCACTGAGTCATATAACTTATTTTAATTAAGAAAAGCGACCAAGCCAACCCTGTAGGCCCCGACGCAATCGACGAATGAGCGATAACCAACCAAAGATAGCAATCAGTGGTATGGACAGTGCGAACACCCACGGATCAACGCCAGAATCAACTAGGTAGATTCAGAACAACTCTGAATTTATTTTGTGCCTCGTTGCTAGGACGGCTCCAGAGTCACCGTTTACAAACTCCTAAGACAAGGACTGATGGAATTAAGTCTAAATGAGTTTAAAAACTTCTGCCTATAGCGGGAATCGAACCGTGGACCTTCTGACGGTATGCACGTAAGTTAGCCGCGCCCTGGAGCGCAAGGGTAAATGGCGCGGCATGATGTGGGAGGGACGGTTGGGTATGTCACATTATATGGGCATTCATTACCCCTCGGACGATTGAGCTTTAGGGGGGGGGGGGGGGGGGGGCACGTGTGGGACGAGTGTTTTAAAATTAAATTGAATTGATGTATTTTCCTAAAAACATGAGAGTGAAATGGGTTTGAGGTTGTAAGAAAAGAGAAACCAACCGGCAATCTTGACTGTAAGGTCATAGGGCTTTCCACAGCTGAGATCATAGTCTTACTAACAGCCCTTGGACATTCCTTCCGAGCGATCCCAACTTCTAATTAACTAGTAAATAATTCCATCTGACAACGGTAAAAACTGAAATGTACCCCACAGAAGGCATTCCGACAAAAATAACTCTTTTCGATGAGAGGTATAATATATGCGACGATTTGAATGAGATACCTGCGTTTGCCTTGAATGATACACTGATTATCAATTAAAGCATATATTGGAAAATAAAAAGACCCCGACTTTTGTGGGAGAATTTCACCGTTTTATATGAGTGATGATTAATTGATTTTATTGATAAGGTGTTTCCTAAGGCGGGATTAAGGGTAAGAATGTCTAATCGTCAATCCAACCGTACGGCTTTGATATAAGAACATCATACATTGTTGTCACACTGTCTGTCTGTCTGTCTGTCTGTCTGTCTGTCTGTCTGTCTGTCTGTCTGTCTGTCTGTCTGTCTGTCTGTCTGTCTGTCTGTCTGTCTGTCTGTCTGTCTGTCTGTCTGTCTGCGTCACTGATTAGCCACTGTCCCCCCCCCCCACACACAAGGGGCGTAATACTCTTGCATATATGCATGATTGTGCGTAGCTTAGAGCAGTAATCCAGTTTTTGTTGGGTGTCAATCTAAAACATTGTGAGATGAGTGATTGCGTTGTAATAGCCTATTGATTGGGGTGAATCCCACCACATGAGACAGACCAGTGTAGACGTGTACTCCACCACACACAACACAACCGAGCACTCGGGGCCTTCAAAGTCCAACTCTCTACCTTCCCGTGGTTTGGCCTGTGAGGAGGGGAGTAGTGTATTCCCCAAAACTAAGGGCGAGCTCCGGCCGGTTGGGGTGCGTGTTGCAGAGCGAGCTCTCGCGCAACTTTTTATCACACATTTCTTCATTCACACAGCCTTACTCATATTTATTTTCTTCTTTCACTTTTTCTTCTCCATACATGCCGGCCCCTCTCTGCAACGAGCACTCCTCCGTTCCCACCCAGTTTAACCCATCCTATCCAACATCTTCACTCCTTCCCATTAACCCCCCTCCCCCTCGTCTTCCCTTACGTTCCATTCATTGGAAAGAAGAAAACATGGTAGTAATCCTGATCCACAATTATGGAAAAAGAAAACTTGGAAGATACCAACACAATTGACATGGGTACTGATAACTCTACTGTACATGAGACAGAGCTGGGGTGTACGTGTACCTCCATCACACACAACACAACCGAACACTCATTGGTCATCACTAGAGGTATAGCAGTTCCAACGAATGAATGCAGATGGCTCGAAATAGTTTTCCCAACATAACAACTTTGTCAACTCTATTCACGCTAGCTCAGCGTGGATCTAGCACACGGAGGAACTCAGTGATCTAGCAGAGATAATTTTTGCTTGTGTTGGTAAAAGATATAGTTATCTTTCATACACAAAGGCAAAGTTCATACGAGTGTGGCTCGTTGGTCTTGTTAGCGTATCTGTTTCCAATGCACAAGGTCCAAGGTTTGATTCCGGCCAAAGTAAGAAGTTTTTTAACTTTTGATTTGGACTTAAGTCCATCAGTTCTTGTCTAAGGAGTTTGTAAACGGTGACTTTGGAGCCGTCCTAGCAACGAAGCACATAATAAATTCAATTGTTATAATTGTTCTGAATCGGTCTTGTTGATTCTGGCGTTGATTCGCGGGTGTTCGCACTGTCCATACCACTGATTGCTATATTTCCTATTAAAAATCGATCTTTGGTTGGTTATCGCTCACTCGTCGATTGCGTCGGGGCCTACAGGGTTGGCTTGGTCGCTTTGATTTACTGTCCCCCACTGAAAATCAGTTATATAACTGAGTGGGTAGACTCTAAATACAATTTATTTATTATATTTATTTATACCCCCACCACTACAAACCATCTACATTATTTCTTTGGAGCTAGTATACACAGCTCGTGCGTAGCGTGGGGGTCACGGGTTCGACTCCCGCCACTGGCAACCCTCCCCAGGTTTTCTACAATGCTGGGATAGAGCCCCTCAGCGCTCGGACATTCCCTTCACTACCCACAGGCCACACATCCTAATATACCTAGAAAGTCACGTCAAGATGGTCACACAAGCTAAACGTGACGTGTACTCTACAACGTAATCCTACAAAAACAAAAAGCTAAAAAGTAGCATTTTGATTTCGTATATATTTAAAAATTATATTTTTATATCTGAGCAAATGTAGCATTGTGTAGTATCCATAGAACTACTACCCCAGCAAGGAAGAACTGTACCCTTATACATTTACATTGATAATTATTGCAAAACTATTAATTTTTGACACCTTTTTTTAAACGTTTTCCCTGCTTCTTAGATCCCTCCAAGGTATGACAAGCATGCGCCATTTTGTTTATATCTTAACTGGTCATTCGATAGATTGTCCAGGTGTTGATCTAGTTTGGTGGAGGTGGCGGGTAATAAAATATGGATCTTTTCCGGGGGGGGCCGCCCCCCGCCCCCTGACCCGATGACCTCTGGAGCGACACCAGAAACATTCTGTGCCATCCTTGTTGAAAGGCAATGCCAACAACAAAACGCGTGGA
Organism: Sweltsa coloradensis; assembly: GCA_024449915.1. Classification (NCBI taxonomy): domain Eukaryota; kingdom Metazoa; phylum Arthropoda; class Insecta; order Plecoptera; family Chloroperlidae; genus Sweltsa; species Sweltsa coloradensis. The sequence continues at coordinate 20,027 of JAMZAV010009155.1, read as the reverse complement.
AATACGGAGGTCATGTTCGGTTTTTATCGTACGCACAGACGGACGGACAGAAAAGTGATGCGTAAGGAGGAGTTTAAAAATACAAAATAGATAAACTATTTGATTTGTTTAGGGTCAGACTATGCAGAGGAGTTGATAACGCGACGGAGAAGAAATCAGTGTTGCCAATCGCTTCGTTCCCACTCGAGTCGCGAGATCCTCAAGATTAGATCTAATTAAAGTAATTAATTAGGAAACAAAGTCAGCGAAGAGGAATTCCACGAAGAATAAGAAGAAGAGGAGCAATTTACAATTTGCCTGGCTCGGTTTCCAAGCGAGTTGCTTCTACTTGACTGGTTGCCACTTGTCCGGGGCATACACGGAGAATTCGTAGCTGGAGTAAAGTAGGGTAACACGAAGAGAGAAATTAAACATTAAGATACGTCTGTGTATAAAAATGTATCCAATACAGTGCATTTTATTTTATTATATTTATTTATTAATGTATTTATTTAATGTCTATCCTTTTCAGTAAAAAGATTATTTCGAAGGAGGACAACTAAATAAATTTATTCACACAAATGCAGACATAACAATGAACTCCAGTTTTAAATAGTAATATTACAACGACAATGCATTAAAACACAACAATTTTAGGAACAAATTCAAAAAGGATATTAAATTTGTGATATTAAATATTTTATTCGTTGTGTTATTTGTTTTTATTTTTATGTCCACCAGTGGCGTACTCAGGAATATATTCCGGGAGGGGGGGGGGGGGGGTGGGGGGTAAAGATTAACTGGAGGTAAAATAGTTTGTGAAAGCAAGCTAGACGTGCCATGCAGTGACAACTATACGCTAAGTTTCGTATACTCGGGTGCTTCCTGGGTGAGCGAATAACTATTTTTCTAAATCAAAAATATGTCCCCCCCCCCCCCCCCCACCGTCATGCCAATTGGCTTGTTCACGCAAAGCTCCGCGCAGATCGCGCCACTGCACTAACCCCAAAACCAGGTCCACTTGATACTTATTCCGAGCTGCTTGTAAGGTATCTATAGTGGACCCTGCCCTAAGACCGAGGCGGCGTTTGAAATAAACTATGTATAGCAGGCTCTGCATTGTCAAAATCTGTAATGCTTCCTCGATTGTTTGTTTACGTATTGTTTTACCTAGGCCTACTTGGAATAAGGCTACTAAGGACTAGGGCCAACGCTTTTCTTCAGCATTAGGTGTAGACCTAGGCATATCAATATCATGGTATTATAAATTATCAAGTATAGGCCTAGCCTCACTTGCATACGCCTCAGCAAAGCCTAGGGCTTAGCCTAGCCAGTGTTGATTTGTTGACATGAGAGAGGTTACGTAGGCAGGAGGCCGAATAAAGACACATGTCAGTATATTAAGTGTGGTTGTATTTGTTTGTAGTAATAAACACGACAGTATGCCCTCCTTTCTCCTTACACGAATACACACAGCAATTTGGGCATTTTGCTTTCAACATAAAACTATGCAAACTGACAGCAATAACAGTAGGCTGCTGACAGCTATGAGCAGCCATGACACCCGAAAGTTGAGCTACCACCGCCGTCTACATCCATAGAGAAATAAGTCTACATCCGCCTTTACAGGCATCCAGACGGCGGTGGGGGGTTAGTACAATAGCGCAGCGTGGTGAGTAAAAGTCGCAGTGAACAAGCCAATTGTTGGATGCTGGTGGCCAGAACTTAACTAGGGAGCTGCAGAGTAGCATTGCATACAAACATAGGGTGCCAGCACTAAACGCTTATTTATATTTTATTTTATATTACAAATATAATAACTAGGAAAACGCTTAAGTCCCGCCGCGTTGTTGGATGAGCGTAATTGGTGCATTGAGCTGCCATGTGTTATGCGGATTTTCTGTTGTTCTGTGAAAAAATCATTACCAAGTTGATTTTTTTTTAATTAAATTAAATTAAATAAAAAATTAACTTTAATTTTTAAATTTTTTTAATTAATCGTAATTTAAAACAGGAAAAATCGTAATATTGCAATTTTCATGAGAAATAATTTTTCGATTACGCTCAAATTTCACATGAATATATAAATTCATAAAATTAAGGTTCTGTGAAAAAATCATTACAATCGGATGAAGCATGTAGGTGTTATAAGTCGAAGAAATTTTAAAAATCGAAAAAAATCGTAAAATTGCGATTTCATGAGAAATAATTTTTGATTGCGCTCAAAAACGTGGCAGTTCTACTTCAGAGATTTCGAAGGCCTCCATAAAATTTCATCGCAATCGGAGTATTGGTTTAGCCGGAATCGTGTTAACAGACAGACAAAAATACAGAAAAAAAAAAAAAAGAAAAAAAGAAACTTTCAGGATTTTTTTCTCCAGTGTAGTGAATGGAATCTTCGCTTCGCTCGCTACGCTCGCTACGCTCACCCAAATTTATTATTGTATTGTATTGTATGTAATTTACAAGGCTGCAAATAAAAACAAACAAACGGACAATTGATTATAATTACGTTTTGCCTGGGAGCTACCTATCGGGCTGAAACTCAGGACGTCCCAGGTGTCTCATTTGCATGATGTAAGTATAGGAGAAAGGTAGTCCCCAGGATCTACTTTCTCCAAAAAGGTAACCGCAGGGATATTATCGGGAGGGGGAATTGTTTGTGGGGATGTAATTCAGCTAGCCCTACATTAGGGTGCAGCCCACAGAGGGTGAGACGCGGCCGGGCAAACCAGACCATCCATAAAACCAGAGTATAACACTAAGCAAGTGTTAATGCAGGGGTTGTGTTGCTCACCCGTGACAAACTATAATAATAATAATAATGATGATCGTTGTGTTATGACGTGTTTACTACAACATTCCTCACTGAGGGGGGGGAGGGGATCAATAAAAACGGTCTTTAAAACCGAGGTTGTGTCACGTGGCCATAGATATTAAACACCTATAGTAGGCTAGATTAGCAGTCTCCAATACCTCCGCACAGGCGCGAGCGTAGCAAATTGAAGAGTCAATCGGCCCAATTCAAGATGGCGATTTGACGTTTTAATTGATGCTTTTTTTAATGCAAAAAAAGTATTTTACTGGATTGTTTGATATGGTTTTAATTTGTGCAGCATGGTATTGAACCAAACAGAAACAATAAGAAGTTATTGCATAGGGAATTTAGTAATAGGTAGTAAGTAAGTAAGAATGCTCAACTGTCAACCTGCCGGCAATCTTGAGAACTTTTTGGGGTTTACAAATCCCTCCCTTTTACTTAACATGCAACGGAATTTCAAGATGGCTTCTAATTGACACGGAGGTGGACCACTGATGCTAATCTAGCCTACAATAGGTGTTCAAATCTATGCACGTGGCAGTGTCTTGTGTGACAGCTTCGTTCAGCCCAACGATATTTAACATCTATACTAGGCTAGATCCGCCGTCATTGGTCCACAGGCGTGTCAATTAGAAGCCATCTTGATAGGATAGTTTGCGTAGTAAAGAAGTTGTAGTGACTTGTAGCCCAAGAATTTTTCAAGCGTGCTGTCAGGTTGACAGGTGAGCTTATTAGCCATTAACCAACAAATAATTACTAAATGTTTAAACTCCCTTATGCAAAACTTCTTATTTTTTTCTGTTTGGGCATTCCCTTGCTGCACATGTAAAACCATAACAAAATAATCCAGATAAATACTTAAATACATTAAAAATAAAGTCATAGCATAAATTGAAACGCTAAATCGCCATTTTGAACTGGTCAGATTGATGCTTAAAATTTTCTAACGCTCGCGCTTGGTCGGACGTATTTGAGAGATGGGGATCTAAATAGTCTATATTATAGTTGTTTAATATCATTGGTTCAGCCACTAAAGTAGCAAGACACAACGGGGCCCTCCATCCAGCATACAAAACATGAATCAATCAGTGCATTAGCCTTGTTACTGATGACAATTACAGCGTCTGACGTTTTGCTGATGGCATCGACCGACATCCGTCAGAATACGACCATCACTTCTGTCAGTAAATCGTATGTTTGTCTCAAAATGGAGTAAAAAAAATGTGGGCAAGTCTTGTGGGTAATTCTTTATGCACGGAATCATGACATAAGCACATCACATGTAACTTTGGACGAAACATTGCTCAGATGGTATTGTCATGGAAACAAAAAATTGAGACACATCTTTACTTCCAGATATATCCAAGCTTGGCAACAAACAGAAGAAGGATAACCGGTGGAGGGAATCAACGAACCGAAGGGTCCAGGGCTGTTTTGAGGACACAATCCCAGAATTCGCTTGAGGCTCGTTGGTCTTGTGGTTAGCGTATCTGCTTCCAATGCAGAAGGTCCAGGGTTCGATTCCCGTCAAAGTCAGAAGTTTTTTAACTTCTGATTTGGACTTGAGTCCATCAGTCTTGTTCTTAGGAGTTTTGTAAACGGTGACTTTGGAGCCGTCCTAGCAACGAAGCACATAATAAATTTCAGAGTTAGTCTGAATCGGCCTTGTTGATTCTGGCGTTGATTCGCGGGTGTTCGCACTGTCCATACCACTGATTGCTATATTTCCTATTAAAAATATCGATCTTTGGTTGGTTATCGCTCACTCGTCGATTGCGTCGGGGCCTGCAGGGTTGGCTTGGTCGCTTTGATTTAAAGTCCCCCACTGAAAATCAGTTATATAACTGAGTGGGTAGACTCTAAATAAAATTTATTTATTTATTTATTTAAAGTTAAGAGAAAATATTGGAAGAAGATTCAGTCAGGATTGCCGATGACGAGATGCGACCCCGCACCCTCTCGTCTCCGAGACCCACGCTACACGTATGATGTGACGCGCACACAGTACAACCACATGACTTATCTTTGGTACAACTACTTGCTATGCTAATCTATGCACGGAGCCAGGTAGACGAGCCAAGACAAGAGTTTATTGAGAGTCTTTCTCCTCTGTCTGGGGCGTCACTCACAGCTGTCGTCTGTCTGTACAAACAAGGGGAGGCGGGAGATTTAAATATACACACACGCGCGCGCGGGAGATTCAAATTAGCTGTGATTGACTCCAGGGGGGGGGAGAGAGGTGAACAGAGAAGACTACTCCGAGCTACACCCAGACATGACACCGGCACGGAGCAAACAAACAGAGTATCTTGCACCCTAGACGGTTGTGAGGGGCCTACTACTACTCGAGACTGATATGAGGCTCAGCGATTGAATACGAGCACTCGAATGACCAACTAGAGACCGGCATATTTAATAGGGAATTGGACACACTTGGCTGTTAGCAAATAGCTATTCGCTCGGCCAAGATGCATCCGACGTATATGAAACTTTGCAAAGTTGTCAAAGAAGCATACACGGACAGCCCTGCGGCCATAGATTTTCAAACTTTTGTCTTAAGCAGCCAGAAAAAAATCACGAACATGGTCAATTTTAGAGTTTTTAACTAAATCAAAATTTAGGAAAACTAATTAATTTTTTATAAATAATTTTAAAACGAAATTTGGAAATGAGTTACTGCAGAGCGCTTTATTTTCCCATTCGTGACATATGTTCAAAATTTCGAACACCTGTGGTGACAGTCGGCCGAGCGAACAGCAATTTACCTAAAACGCATGTTCTATACTCTCTTAAGTAGGAAACACCGATAAATCAAGGTGGACACGATTCCACCCGCGAACAGCACCAGAAGAATCAACCAGGCTAATTCGGAACAACCTTAGAATGTATCATGTGCCTCGTTGCTAGGACGCGTGAGCCGCTCACTCGCTCAGCCGCACATCTCCATCCACCCAGAACAATCTTCACCCCCGACACCTCCAGCTCCTCGACGTGATCACCCCCTAAGTGCATCCCCTAAACAACAACAACAGCAGCCCCCAGGTGCTCCTGCACCCTAACCAGAGTCAATACCAGGGGGGGGGGGGAGATTTTCATTAGCGTGCACTCAATATTTGAATGTGGGCCCCGAGCTCACCTCCTCAAATATCTACACAAGACGGGGAGGGGGGAGGAGGAAGACGTCGAGAAGAAATGCGGGGAATTAAATGACAGACGACTAATGGGAATGCGAGGGATATATTCCAGGGATTGGCTCTAGATCTGATAGAGCCAGAAGAAATACTGGTTCGTAGGGAACCGTGGCCAGGATAAGACGGCGACATAAGCTGGAACTTTAAAACCAGAAAACTAAGAGGCTACGATCACCAAAGAAGAAGAGAATAGTCAGCCATAGAGTGGCGGACCGGCAGCCATCTTTGATATTGTCCTCTCCCCCCCCCCTTTATGGTTACATCCCAACTCGTCGACCATCATTAGAGGCATGTTTTTGGAGTGAAAATAAAAGCCAATTTTCGTTTTTATTATACCCAAAAACGGTTAACTTGTGATGAAAATAATTTAACATTTCGTTGATTGAAGGATCTACATTCCTCTCCCCCTGATATTTTTTAAAATTTTGGGTTTGGGACCTTGAAAAGAATTGCAGATTACAATAAATGTAGTTATGAGACTCAGAGGCAGGTATTTGTGGTGGAAGTAATTTGCATCTTTGGTTTTGTTCTGACCAAAACGATGAATTAAGGCTGCACAGGAGTAGCTATAATATCGGCGCGATGCAGTGTCCCCGCATTTCAGTTGGAACTCGGCCCACAATTGTCATATCGGCATAATTTTTTTTTTAATCTTTTCACGATAAAATTTACAAGAACTTGTGTGATGTCGATTTTCGAAATTGTATATAAAATGGACTTATAAAAAATTGCGAACTTGGACAATATTTTGAAAATTTACCTTCACTTTAGAGCTGTATAAAAAAATTACAAAACTTTTTATGGAAAATGTACATCACACAAGTCCTAATTTCAACATTTATCTTCAAAATAAAAAAAAAATTACCAAAATCGTGTGAGTAGTTACCGCTAAACTACTGAACTACGAATGCATGTTTTGCCGCTATTTTAGGCCTTTCCAGCCCCAGCAAGTGGCGCACTCTGGCGATACGACTTTTTGAGTGACAGGATGGTTATTTATGTTCGAAATAACAATTTCATTGGCCACAGAGTAAAACTGTTCAGCTAATGCAGAACACCACTCAATGCATAATACATGTTTATTGTTTGCTATGAACACGGCAACAGTAAGACATTATGTTATTTGTGTAAGCTGTTAAGCTTGAATCAACCATTTTATTTTTCACGCTGAGCCCAATAAGAAACGTACACAGCAAAATCATAATCGTGCATACGATATAAATTCGATGGAAAATGCTAAATTATAGTATGACCTGCAATGGTCATCAGTTCATATTAGGATTACGCCTCGCACATGATGTGAAAACATATTTACTTTATAGCATGTAACGGAACGCAATCTTTGTTAGCCTAGTATATGATACGTGTCGAATTATAACAGACAAAGAATTAAATTTAAAAATTACTCGTTTTGGAGTCAAACCCCGGTCATTCGGTTCTATCCGCGCGTTTTTTTTTTGCGCGAGTGGAGTATCCAGTCACAAAGTACTGGGACTAAATTTGCGAAGGGCCATTTAAAAAGGAAAGAAAATGTGTTCCATTTTGGGGAGTGTTCTGTGTTTAATTTACACGACTGCAATACGAATATCTTAAATATATGCATTAAAATTGTCTCCAGGGGAAATAGAACCCCGGGGGGTACCCCTGTCCGGTGGTCGGGGCGGAGCTTTTAAAAATGAGCATTGGAGACGGCGTCATGAATTCAGTTTTTGGTAGTTATATTTTATTTTTGGGGGTGTGATAGTAAGTGTCAAATAAATCAAATAAAATATGAACATTGGGGGCATACACCCAAAAAATCAAATTAAAAGGGTATATTCACGTGAAAAAAATCAAAGCCGATCATTGTACAAACTGTTTCGCAGGGCTATCCTCATTACCAGAAAGATATCAATTTTGGTTTGTTTGTGCCTTTCAAGAACGACGTGGAACTCTATAAATAGTCACAGCTGCCCCCACCCCCCCCACAGAAAGCTTTTTCTTTTGCAATAGAAAAGTTTTATACTCAAGGCCAGCATCGTGTGTAAAGCTGGGCTGACAATGTATGCCTGACAAGTATTTTTTTTTTTTACTGTTACCCCAATCAGCTATTGTTTTTGTGAATTTTGGTTTTTGGGCCTGAAGTCCCCAAACAACATAGGGCATAAATGCGGATCGACAAAACCATTCTGATTTTTGCCACGTCATCGTCTTTAAAAAAAATTTTAAAAGATTACTTTTCAACTTCAAATGATAATTTTTTTCAAACTTGTCTATCTTAGCTAGATTTTTGTTTTGACATGTTTTGAAAATTTATATTTTTGGGGTTTTTTGAATGACCGAGTTACTGATGGGGGAAAAGGTTCAAAATTTCCGAAGCAAAGTTTTTAAAGGGTTTACTTTTCTACGATGAAATCTTCGGGGCGGTTTTCTAAGCCCCTTTTCCCAAGCCCCGGGAAACCCTTTTTTGGGTTCAAACCCCCCGTAAACCGAAGGTTTGTACACGTTGCGAAGGGGGGCTAAGAAAAAAAACCGGGCCGGGCTTTAAAAGACTAAAGTTTTCTTGGGCCCTGCTCCAAAGCCCGCACGATTTTTTTGTTGGTGCACACGTTGAAGGCGGGTTGTACTTTGCTCGAGGTAAAACCAAAAATTCCCAAATTTTGGTGGGGTGGGGGGGGGGGATAAAAAAAAATCATTACAATTTTCGTTTAATTAGATATTGTTTTTAACGTCTCATTTGACTCGAAAATTTTGCAATTAAATCATGTAGGCATTGCAAAAGCACTTTTTTAATATGCAATGTTTTATTGTGAAATTTTTTTTAAAACGTTGAATGTTGATAAAAAAGGGTTTTTGGGAGAACAACACCAATTTTTCAAAAATAACAGAACTGGTAGCGCGTGGGTAGCCCCCAAATACCAAAAATTTAATTTTTACTTGCAATTAATATAAATATAACTGCATATTATGCCGATTTGGGAACCTGCCACTTAAACAATGTGTTTTTTCAATTATTGGGGCCTCAATGTCGTCTAAGATGAATTATACTATTTACTTTAATACTTATTAATTATAATAAATATATATATTATATATATAAAAAATATATATGATATAAAATATATACATATAAATAATAATTAATTAATACTAAATACATTTATTTTAATTCAAAAATTAAAAAAGCCCCTCCCCAACCGGGATTCAAACCCAGGGTCCCCCCTCGAGCGAGTTTTTTAATTAAAAATTTTAATTTTAAATTTAAAATAATAAAAAAATATTAAACAGCCTAAAAAGAATCATTAGGTCTTTTGGATTTGATTTTTTAAACAAGGCTGTGGGTTAAGGTATAAAATCTCATGTGAGTTTTCAAAAAGGCTGGGGGGAAAAGATCAAAAAATCAAATTTTTTTGTGTTTTTGGGCGGATTTTTTGCCCAAACGGGGGGGCTAAAACTTTTATATATTTCCATGGACATTAAGTAAGGGTGATGTTTTGACTTTGAAAGAAAAAGTTAGCCAAAAAAATCTATAGAAAAAAGGTTTTTAATATTAACACCTAAAAAAACTCAAATTAAAACCCTTTATTCTATAGATTCTGGCTAATTTTTCAATTTTTTTTTCCAAACGTCAAAAATCACCATTACCTTAATGGCAGTGAAATAAAAACGTTGTATCCCCCCCTTTTTGGTCTGAATGGGCCTAAATGTCACGAAAATATCGCACAAAAAAACCAAAAAAAATCGAAAGAGTCGATTCATGAGAAATATTTTTTCGTTTCCGTATCCGTATCCGACCCCGATTCCGATGCCGATTCGGGTTAAGAGCGAACAAACAGACAAAAAAACAACAAAAAAACGAGCAAAATTTTTGGGGGGGCGGGAAATTGAAGTTTCGCTTCGCCATCCAAAAATCGATTAATAAAAAACACTTCAAAATCGTTTCTTTTCTTATGGTCTGGGAACGAAAAAGGGTTTTTCGTGGGGGGCTTTTAGGAGACGGGGCCTAAGAAGACTTTTAGAAAAGTTTTTAGTTTCTTACCCCGCTCGCAACGGTAGCACAACCGTCGGTCACAGGGGTTTAGAACCCAAAAAAAAGGTCCGGGGGCTTAGGAAAAAGGGGCTTAGAAGGGACAAAAATCTTCTGACTATAAAAAAAGAAATAGTGTGCATAAAGAAAGTAGTACAATAAAAAGGAGAAATACCGATGGGGAAAAAAAACAGACAACAATGTAAAAAATGGAAAAAAATCGGTTACACATGTTTTATATAAAAAAAATATTATATTTGCGTAATGCTGTTTTCCCCTTTCAGCGGAACTTACTTAGCCAAAAATTGTCAATTGCATAAAAATTAGAAAAATCTGTTAAAAATAAAATTAAAACTTTTTTAAAACTTTATAAAAACATAAACCCCTAAAGGAAAATTTTGGAAAATAAACATTTGCTTTCGAATACTAAAAAAATATACACCTTTTAAAATTAAATACCGAATTTCACAAGATTAAAATGTCGTGACTTGTGGGTGGTTGGGTATTGGAAAACATTAATTATTGTAGCTTGTTAGATTAATATTTTGTCAGCTTGCATTTCACCATAGATCTTGATGTGGCCTAACCATTTTTTTGTTTTACTATGAAAATAGCAACTAGTGTAATGAAAAAAGAACACTAGTGGTGTATCCAAAATGTCCAATGGGGGGGGGGGGGGGTTTTCAATTGCCAAAAGGGGGGGGGTCTGGGGCGACCCCCAGCCCCGGAGGCCTTTTTTTGAATTTTTCTCGTTTTTAATTTTCCAAAGCCTCTAAAAAAACGTTGTAAGCAATACATACCAAAGTGCTTTGCGAATCATAAAATTTCTTTTTGTGCAAAGTTGACTTTGTAAGTAATGTAATTACCTAGTAAATATCATAGTTAGGTGCTCCCTCCCTTTTTTTTTTTCAATCGATTACACTGTTTTATTTTTTTTGGGGGGGCATGGGGGGGGGGGTTCAACCCCATAACCCCCCCCCCCCGCCCCCCTTTGGATACGCCACTGAAAAAAAATACTACTATAAATACCTACTAAAAAAACAAAACAAAGTTTTCAAAATCTGGAAGGTTATGCCCTAACGGTTTACGCCCCTTTCTCCAAATAAAAAAAACAATCTGTTGCAAATTAAACGAGCAAACCCATTAAATTTTTCAGGGGTATATCCAAATAGTTCGATATTTAAACCCCTATTAACCTTTTTAGTGCAAGGGCCCCTGAATCTCTAGTGATTTGGGGAAAAGGGGAGGTAAAAACATTAGGATTGATTTTTTTACATGTGTGTATCAGTAAAAAAAAAAATAAATTTTTTGATATTAATTTTATTTTTGATGAATGTTGGGCTCAAATTTGGGTGTCTTGAGGGGGTGGTCTGTTTTACAGGCCACCATTATTTGTTTTAGTACCAAAATAATTTCTGGGAGAAAATATTTTAAAAAGGGTGATAGAAGGATATCGACAATCCGACAATTTCAATTGGCCCCGCGATTTTGGGCCCCAACGGGTTGAACTTTAACACAAAATAATACTACACTTCGAAACTAAAAATGTTTTGCTTTGACCTTTATTCACTTTTCACTAAACAATCGCACCCCCCCCCCCCCCACACACAACAATCGCATGCAATGGGTTGGGCTTTGCGGCGAAAGTGACAGGACACACTGGACGCAAGCGAGAAAACGCGTGTTTACACACCACTCACACTAGGGTCCACCCGCTCTGTCACATTGGGTTGGTTGGGGAAGAGTGAGAATTATTCTATCATAAACCCCCATTTCAGGTCTCAAAACTCAAGATAAACATTGGAAAACGTTTCGATAAAATAAAAGAGAGGGTGAGCTCCCTCAACGCGACTATTTAAAAAGGTATCATATTAAAACCCAATTAGTATTAAAAAACACGTTTTTAATTGTATTCATCACTTTTTTGTATTTTTTTCTAAATACGTAAAAGATGAACTCTTTGGTCGGTGGTTAAGGCTTGCTTCCCAACAGAAGGCCAGGGTTTGATTTCCCGTGGCAATTTTATTTAGAGTTTGATGGATTCGAGTCCTAGTTCTTAGGAAAGTGTTAAAAGGTGATTTGGGCTTGGAGTCGTCCCACCGATGCACATAATAAATAAGGTTATAACCCGTATAAGAAAGCAGTATAAGGGCTGAGTGCTGCGTGCTGCGTGACTGTGAAGACCTAAAAAATATTTTCTTTTTAAAAATACATATAATCAGTGGCGGGAAACGGAGGGGGGAAATTGGCAGAGGGGGGCGAGGGGGAGCGAAAATTTTTTTTTGAAATTAATTTTTTCTTAGATATTATATAAATGTTTTAAATTTTTTTTATTTTTTCAAATTTTTTTCATATATTTTTTAAGGTTTTTTTTAAAACAAAATTGTCAAAATATCCATCACACTTAGAATCGAAAATTTTGCGGGGGCTTGCGCTTTGCACCCCTATCAACTGGGGGGGCCAACCCCCCTAAAACCCCCCCTTGTTCCAAAGTGCTCGTTTCCCCCGGAAAGAGGGATACCCTAAAATTTTTGGATGATAACCCCCCTGACTATCACGTACCGGTACCTACATATCCCTTCCTAGTTGGGATGACCCTTGATCTTTGGAGGATAAACAATGTTTGCTCCGCGAAAAAAAAAGGGCAAGTTACGCCAAAGTATGTAATAAATGACAAATGTTTGGGGTCAAAGGCTTGGGCTGATTCGGGAGGTCCGGGTTCGAATCCCGTCACAACCTGCCCGATTATTATTACTGTAGTATGATTATTATTTTGTATCGTAGCAGATATATAAAAGCAGTGTAGCATATAGGCATAAAAATTGTGTCCTGACCGGGGATCTACCCGGGTTAGGTTATGCAGTGAGTGGTTGGGACCGTGACCAGATTGTTTTTGGGCTTGAACCCAAGTCGCTCACATTTTACTGACAAAAATTTTTATGTTGATGGTTAGCCTGTATTCAGAATAATAAAAAATTATACTTATTTCAAATGTTGCGTAATGTTCTTTTATTTTAATCCTCTTTTATAGAATAAAGATATTGATAAGACAAAAATAAACATTTAATTGAATTTTTTTGGTTTTCCCCTCATTATGGAGGGTTCGTAACACAATACAAAATGTGAGAATGTAAAAACCCTTTTTTATACTTGACGGACGACACGTCATTTTAAACCCCGCTCGTGAAAGGTATATTTGTCTCAGTGCGACCTTGGGGAATGTGTGAGCGCTCCAAGTGAGTTTTGGACGGCCTCGGCGCATTCGCGTCCTCTCCAAAACCCTTTTTGCAGTACAAACAGATCCCACTGCCTCGTCGAAATAAAAGGCCGCTATTGGGGGGGACAAATTAAAAATATTTTGGCGGAACTTCTGGGCCCTCCTCCAAACGTCTCTCCCCCAATCCCCCCACCATGTCCGTTTCATCTCCAATTTTCTTAAGCCTGTGAACCTTAAAGTTGAAAATTATTTAAATTTACGGTTTTTTTGCGGTGAAAAATTTGTTTTTACCATAGTACTTTTCTCTGTCGATCCCGTTTTTTGAGAACAATGATCCAAAGGTCTAACCGACGCCGTTTTAATTTTGGTGGGTCCAAAAAGATCAATTTTTTAAATGTAGGCGTGTTGATGCCCCCATTCGCTCGTCCTCGGCAACTGGTAGGCAGAGGGGAAAAAGACCTAGATATTAAAAACCTATAGTAGGCTAGATTACAGTCTCCCCGGGGCGGATGGGCCGCCCCGGGAACCCGGGCAAATGCCCGGTGGGCCGGTTGGGTTTGGAGGGCCGGTCGGCCGAAACGCTTTGCTGAATATAAAAGGCGGCATCGTATCGGTAATTTGAAAGGTTGACCTAAATGTTAAACAGTAGTTTTAAAGAAAAAATATAAGGGGAAATTTGAAGTAGTAAAAAGAAACTAGTCAAAACCCAAAGCGAAAGGAATTCAGATAAGTTGAAACAATACTTGTTGTAAATTGATGTTTGCGATATACACTACTTGTTAGGACAACCAATTTAGGTTATCGGTGCACGCTCTCCAAGCCATGAGCTAAGAATTTTTACAAACATCCGTCTTTACATTAAAACTCACAAAATCACGCTTTTTGATTGTTACAAAAATTTCGGGATATAAAGGCAACACGCTAAAATAGGATAGGATAGGGCAGGACGCGAATGGGTGCCTGAAGGTATGCAGTGAGGGCAGAGGCATAATTAGGGAGGGCGGGATAAAGGCCCTCAAAATGTATTTTTTGAGCCTAAAAAACGGGAACGAACTAATAATATGTCCAAAAAAAAATCGCCTTAGGCGAAAAGGCCTCTGGCGGCTGGGGCTCCGCCCCAGACCCCGCGGTTTTCCGCTCATAATTTTGGGCCGCTCACAACAGATGCCCGGGCCGGTTTTCTTCCCCAATCCGCCCCTGGCAGTCTCCAATACCTCCGCACAGGCGCGAGCGTAGCAAATTGAAGCGTCGAAAACCCAATTCAAAATGGCGATTTGGCGTTTTAATTTAAGCTTTTTTAATGCATTTAAGTATTTTACTGATTGTTTGAAATGGTTTTAGCTTGTGCGCATGGGAATGAACAAACAGAAACAATACGAAGTTATGCATAAGGGAATTTAGTAATCATTTGAGTTAATGGCTAGTATGCTCACCTGTCAAACTGACGGCCATCTTTAAAAATATTCGGTCTACAAATCGCTCCCATCTACTTAACATGCAAACAGGTCTTTCAAGATGGCCTCAAATTGTCACGGAAGTGGATTAATGACTGCGTATCTAGCCTACTATAGGTGTTTAATATCTATGATGATGCACTCTTCGCTCATCCTCGTCATGCCCTGTTGTACTGTGTAGTGCATGAGGTATACGCCGCCACGCGCGTCACGTAAGCTATAAAACAAGACACACTACGCCTTCTAATTCATCGGGGGAGTGTTGGGACTGTGTGTTTAATACTTGTAGGGAATATCACACATGATGTAGCCGCAACTTCTACGTCTCAACGTTCAGGTGGTATTTTACCTATTGTTCTAACATTTCACTAAAACTTCGCTAAGTTCTCCTGTAGGTTGCGCTGTTAAAAACCAAAAAACAACTTTTTTAAATAAATAAAATAACACATCTGCAAAAAGGATAAAAATGAAAAAAATGGGGAATGTCCCAGAAAGTAATTTTTTTTGTAATATTGTTTATTATTTTAGATACCAAAAACGCAAAATGTGCAAAATTTACATGAAAAAAAATAGTTTTTAAGAATGGTCTTCAAATTTATATCCAAACTTAAATTGAAGCTTTTATTCAATCCAAAAATTTACCAAATTCAATAAAAAATAAAAATATTTGAAAAACATTACATTTAATTTAAAAAAAAGAATTTACATTAATTTAATTCGGGACTGAAGGGGTTAAAGACCGTTTTTTCCCGACCCGGCTGTCGTAACCTGTACCCGCATAGTGCTGATAATTACCCCATTTACCTCCCCTCTTCCGCATCCCACCGCCCCAAACAACTCTAGGCTATTGCATAAATTTGTCCCCGCGCGAACTTATTATAGCTCACATTATTTATATATTCAATAACCATCGTCCCCCTCTGAACTAGTGGGTATTACATCGCACACTGGGATACGATGTCATTTCCATAAATGTTATTACCCTCGCCTCCCCTCGAGTTGATCGTTTAGGGCTGCACTTTAGTCTACCCCGGAACACCTGGGTAGGGGTAGGCTACAGTCTCAGGATTTCGACCATAGATATTAAACACCTAGGCTAGAATTAGCAGTCATGGTCCACTTCCGTGACAATTAGAAGCCATCTTAAAATTCTCTTTGCATGCTAATTAAATGGGAGCGATTTGTATACCGAAAATGTTTTTAAAGATGGCCGTCAGTTTGACAGGTGAGCATATTAGGCATTAACACCAAATGATTACTAAATTACATTATGCAATAACTTTTATTGTTTCTGTTTGGGCATTCCCATGGTTGTACAAGCTAAACCATATCAAACAATCTAGTAAAATACTTTATTGCATTAAAAAAGCATTCGCCATTTTGAATTGGATTTTCGACGCTTCAATTTGCTACGCTCGCGCCTGTGCGGAGGTATTGGAGACTGCAGATCTAGCCTACTATAGGTGATGATTCCGACACAGGTTTTAAACGAGGGAATCGGACACATTTGGCCGTTAGCAAAGAGCTGTTTGCTCGGCCAAGATGCAACCGACGTATATGAAACTTTGTAAAGTTGTCAATAAAGCATACATGGACAGCACTGCGGTCAAAGATTTTCAAAATTTTGTCTCAATCAGCCAGAAAAAAATCACGGATATAGTCAATTTTGGAGTTTTTAACCAAATCAAAACTCGTAAAAACATTTATTTTTTATAAATTATTTTAAAACAAAATTTTTAAATGTGTCACTGCAGAGCCCTATATTTCTACATTCGTGAAATATGTTTAAAATTTCAAACACCTGTGGTGTCAGTCGGCCGAGCGAACAGCAATTTGCTTTTAACGCATGTCCTATACTCTTGCCGTTATAATGTGAGATTGGTTAATAAATAGATAAAACTGGAATTAATAAAAATATGTGTATAGGATTGTAATAAAATACACAAAGCTGAGTTATTGAGTGAGATATCATCTGAAAGTGTTTCAATTGAATGACAGCTGGCAACATGACAAAAAAAACAAAATCGTTATTTTGTCCAACCTGTAACTAATGCACTTTTTACCACCATTTCTGATTACGTATTTTACGCCTGGGTGTAATTACCACAATTTGAAGTGGACGAAAGAACAAACCTATCTATAGTCGAATAAACGCTTTATTTATTTAATTATTTAATTAATTAAAGTCTATCCTATTCAGTTTAAAAAAAAACTGATTTACAAAATATGAGGACAACTAAATAAATCTACTAACATAGACGCAAATACAGCAATGAACAACAGTTAAGTAAGTATTTGAAGTATACTAATATTACAACAACAATGTATTAAAACACAATGATTTTAGTAACAAATTCAAGTGGATATTACATTCAATTAATTAATGAACTAAATAAAAAATGGTTGATTGGTTGATTGATTGATTTATTTATTCAGGTCTTTATTTCAAGGCGGGATTAAGGCTAGTAAAACCTTATCTTCCATCCAACCATTAAGGAGTTACATACACACATAATTATATTATAATTAGTATACGTCATTAGAACATAGTAATTGGTCTGATAAAAATTACAGATAATTATTAAAAACATAAACATTTCAAATTATGATAAAAACAATTTGTAAAGCTAGACTTTCATTCGCGCAATCATCCATCTCTTTCATACGATTTCCTTACAGTAACAAAGAAGGCGTCCTCGTAAAATATAAATAGTGTAACACAGGTTACCGAGCATATTAATATGTAACGTATTAACATTGTTTGGGTTGTTTTGATATTATTTATTGTTTCTACAGTTGGGTGTGGAATGAAAAGAAAAGTTCTGTCATCCGATAGTCAACACTTTAGGGAGACCTCGTAGGTTCTCAGACCAGAGGTGTCTCCCTCCCTGTCTCCCAGTGTAAACCCTGTTGCTCCTGATCAATAGTGTGTGGCTCGTTGGTCATGTTGTTAGCGTATCTGCTTCCAATGCAGAAGGTCCAGGTCTCAATTCCCGTCAAAGTCAGAAGTTTTTTAACTTCTGATTTGGACTTAAGTCCATCAGTTTGTGTCTTAGGAGTTTGTAAACGGTGACTTTGAAGACGTCCTAGCAACGAAGCACATAATAAATTCAGAGTTGTTCTGAATCGGCCTTGTTGATTCTGGCGTTGATCCGCGGGTTCGCACTGTCCATACCACTGATTGCTATATTTTCTATTAAAAATATTGATCTTTGGTTGGTTATCGCTCACTCGTCGATTGCGTCGGGGCCAGCAGGGTTGGCTTGGTCGCTTTGATTTAAAGTCCCCCACTGAAAATCAGTTATATAACTGAGTGGGTAGACTCTAAATAAAAATTTATTTATTTATTTAGCCCTAAAGTGGGGTCCCATGTTAAGTTGCGTTTGTTTCGACACGGTTTTAATGGGGTATTCTTCTCGCTCTGACTAGCGAAACACAAATGTTACCAGACGGTTGTGTAGCGAGATAGTTGTCAAGTTGGCTGCAAACTGTGTAGAAGATAGTTTTTTAAATGTGTATCTCTAAAGTGCGATACAACGTGTTTTGATGTGCAAACAACCCAGCAAACACGAATTGATGGGCCCTAAGTGGCCCGCAAGCGGCTGGCCAGAACTGAACTGGCCAGCCGCTTGCGGGCCGGCATCTTTGGCCAGTTACGGCTCGCTCTGATTTTGTCCCACCGGCCATCAGCCGGCCGTCACTTGTGGCTCACTTCCGGCCCTTAACCGGCAAATGGCCAAAGATGCCGGCCCGCAAGCGGCTGGCCAGAACTGAACTGGCCAGCCGCTTGCGGGCCACTTATCGCCCATCAATTCGTGTTTGCTGGGAAATCATTGGGACCAGCGCGATCTGGTATCTAAATATGTAAACAAAAAATTAAAATAATAAGTATAATTGTTAATATATCGGTCTCACATAGGTATTTCGTCTTAATTTCTGACACCAGTCGAATATCTGTAGGTTAATACACAATGTTGTATTTACTTTATTTTCAACCTTTTCTAAACCCCTGGTCAGTGAAATTGATGTCTTCGCTTCACTCATCCAATAACCTAATATATCAGAGCCGATAGAAAAATCCCTGTGAAGAAGTATAGATTCTCTTTTGACATTAAATTAAATATAAGTACGATAGAAAAATTAAACCGAGTAAGTGGGCTGTAGTAGATTATAAAAGCTTGAAATATTTAAGTTATACGACAATGTATGTGAGTGAGAGGGTGAAACTTTACACAGTGTCCCACAAAATGTTAGTCCTGATAAATAGAGATACGTGTATATAGCATTTTCAAGTGTTTTTTATAGTGTTATGTAGAATCTATTTTTAGCCACTTTCAAAATCTTGTATATGAATTTTTTCATATATTTATTTTAAAACTATGTCACCAAGGTTGAATTAATATCATCTAAATAAAAATGTGCTTAAACAAATTATAGGTACTATACAAAATAAAATAAATAGGACTGAAAAAACATAGTTTGAATTGAAAAAAATAGCGTTTTGTAGTAAAAAAAAATAGCGTTTTGTAGCATCTATTCACAAAACGCTATTCTCACGTATCTCTACTGATAAGGAATGAGCTTACTTACTGTAATGCGTGCTTGTAACTTGCTTTATGACTGACCCCGAACCAGATCATATTGAGACGAGTACTTACCTGGAAAGAGAGAAAAAACATAATCAGACATGAGTGGCACATCAGCCCAGTAAGAGTATCATATACTAGGCCACTTCGCTAGCGCGTTTTCCAGTCGCGTTGATGGATGAGCTTTCATGGTTGATTATCAGCCCAAATATCACGAAAATATCGTATTAAAAATCGGTGGAAAAATCGTAAAAGTACGATTTCTATGAGAAATATTTCTTCAAGTGTCTCTAAAATCATAACATATATAATTTCAGTGATTTTAAACGTTCCCATAAAGTTTCATCAAGATCGAAGCAGCCGTTTGCGAAATATCACGAAAATATCACATTAAAAATCGAAAAAAAATCGTCAAAGTACGATAATCAAAAGAAATATTTGATCGATTGTACCCAAAAATGTGGCGATTCTAACTTCAAAGATTTCGATAGTCCCCTTAAATTTAAATCAATATCGCATATGCCGTTTGCCCGGTAGAGCGCGAACAAATAGACAGAAATACAAACAAAACAAACAAAACACCCGGGCTACATTTTTTGGGGGTCAGTGAAATTGAAGTCATCGCTTCGTTCATCCAATTATTAATTGTCTTAATTATTAAGATTGTAAGATCCAACTGATCATATTTTAACAACAATTTTTGAGTTTTACTAGTTCAAAACATTAACCGACGCATAGCTCCCCTAATTTAAATGGCGTTCTAATGCATCTAG
>JAMZAV010009154.1:0-26606 GCA_024449915.1 Sweltsa coloradensis | reverse complement strand
ATAAAAAGAAAAAGAAAAGAAAAAACTGATTTATTAGCGATCCCACTCAAACGAATATAAGGTTTGCCAAAAATCAGGAACAGCAAATCAGGGAGTAATCAATCTTTGCGGAAGAAACCACCCGAACGCAAATCTTCATTCTTGTGTTCAACCATCATCTTGTGTTCAAATCTTGATAACAATTTAGTGCAAAAGATCTTGACTCTAATATATAATTGTATCAGATATTATAATTATTTGAAATTGATTCAAGTCAAAAAACTTATCATAGCAATGATACAGGACACCTAACTCAAGACCCAGGATCTTGATGCCTTCTTCTTCACTGGAGAAAACGAGGGGAGTCTCAAGATGGTCCTCGGGAAGAGCGTTCAAAGCAACCGGATTGTTGCGTGCCCAATTACGGAGCTCGAACCCACCACGACCAGCGAGAGATTGTAACTGGCTTCGGAGCGCGAGAGCCTCAGAAAGAGTTTCTGCGCCAGACACGATGTCGTCAACGTAGGTAGGCCTATGCGAGACGAGGGCATGAGCAGCCAAAGGGAAATGTTCCCCTTCATCGTGAACCAGTTGTTGAAGCACACGTTGGGCTTGAAAAGCCGAGGGAACACGAGGGAAGTGACAGTGTTCAGCTCGTATTCCACAACGGGAGAGCTGAGAGAGGGGCGCCAGAAAATGTGTTGAAAAACACGATCCGAGGGATTGACGAGGATCTGGCGGTATATTTGGCGAACGTCCGCACAGATTGCGATAGTGTGCGTTCGGAACGAGGTGATAACGCACGGGAGGTCACGGAGTTTCAGACCGCTGAGGAGCAGCTGGTTAAGAGACACGCCCTTCTCGTCCGGAGAAGAGGTGTTGAAGACAACACGAATCTTGGTGCTGGAGCTGGTGAGCTTGTGAACGCAATGATGCGGGATGACATAGTTCGCAGGAGCAGAGGCAGGTTGCATGTGCTGCAACTGCTCATAGTCGCGCATGAACGTTTGATAAGCGTCATGGAGTTCGGGATTCCGTTGCAGGCGTCGCTCTAAACTAAGTAGAATTGGAGTGCGACCTCATGATTTCGTCTGAGAGGACGAGACGGCTTAAACGGGAGAGCCACAGAGTAACGCCCGCATGAGTCGCGGGAGTGAGGCTCGAAAAGTGGCGTTCACATAATTGATCCTCAGGATCTACTTCCGGAGGGCGAGGAGTTTCTTCAGACTCCCAAAAGAGGCGCAAGTTGTGCTCGAGGGTCGAGGAGCAGGCGAAGAGAGACACGGGAGGGTCGGAAGAAGTTTCTAAAGAGCGAGTTGGGGCTAGGACTATCCAGCCGAGTTGTTGATGGCCGTAGGGTTGTGACCACGGACCTGGTCACCTGCTCTATTCAGAATCTCTGGATCAAGGTCGGCACCAAGTAGTACGTCTACTTTATCAGGCATGTGAAAATGATCGTCAGCAAGAGATATGCCACGGAAGCGCTCGAACACTTCGCGTGCAACTTGGGAAGTCGGGAGGTGATTGGTGATGGTCGGTAAAACCAGAGCCTAGACGTGGAGAGTACGGTTGGGAGAGATGCGGGAAGCAATGGTGCAGTGCTGTTGCCGCGAGCAGATGCGGCGGCGAGACCTATACCTGACAGATCGGAACGGCAAGGCTGCATCTTCAAGCCTAGCCTCCTGACCAACGACTGAGAAATGGTGGAGACCTGAGAGCCGTGGTCCACCACCGCGCGAAAGGGTTGAAGGTGACCAAGAGAGTCACGACATCAGAGTGCGCACGGTACCAGCAACACTGTGGGTTGACTAGCTCGGGTATCCCGATAGTGGCACGAGAGAACTCGGTTTGAAGGACCGGAAATTGGAGGTGAAGAGCTGACGCCAAGAGACGATGATTGGACGTCCTGAGAGAGGGGCATTGCCCGGAGAGCTGCCGTGGGGTACAGAAACTGTTGTTGAATGCAACATGGAGTGGTGACGATTGCTTCCACAAGTATTACAGACACTCTTCGAAGTGCATTGATTTTTCAAGTGTGAGCCTAAGCAATTGAAACATTGCCGCAGGTGTCACAACGTGCGGTACTTATCGTCGAGAGATTGTTTGCAAAAGGCTTCGCATTGATAGAGGGTGTGAGGTGCTTTGCAAACAGGGCAAGGATGTTGCTTAATACTACAGCTTTCTCTGTAGAGAGAGGGACAGGCCTAGTGCAATAGATAGATATAACTAGGCCTACCCAAAGCATGGGGGAAAATAATAATTGCACTTACCACTAACAGGTTGATTATGAAGGGAACAGGCATCATCCAGCAGTTTCCTATCAGTAGACACAATATTGTCCACGACAGTATGAACATTGTTTACTTTCAACAGGGAGGTTTTAGGCCTTTGTACAGAATACTCAAATGCTCGACCACTTGCCGAGGAGAGGCTACAATCTACTGAACTTGAGCATTTTGGCTGGCTAGTTTCTAGAATTGAAAGCTCATAGGCGTGGTTATCGTCAATTTGTTTATTTTCAGTCTTCTGAAAAGGCGTCGATGTGACATAAACCTCTGTGCCTTGATTTGATGTACCGTCGACGACGTCTTCTGTTTGGCACCGTTTAATCAAGTTGCTCCCCTTTAACCATGTTACACATACTAAAAATATCCTCATATGTATTGTCTGTTGTGATGTGTTCATCCACATTCATTAAACTGTAATCTTGTACCGGTACTTTGTCAAACTTCCCCCACAAATCGGCAAGGCCCAAATCTCTAAAGTTTTCTTCGCCAGCTGGGAATGAAATTGCAAGAGGCTTCTTTTCATCAACAAGTGTTAGGCCTGTGTCTGCGGTATCATCAACCTCAACCTCCTCAACCTTAATCAGACTATGATTATTGTTCAAAGTCATACAGTTGTTCAAATAAGGTTGCAGACTACTATTATTGCTCGCTTGAATCGTGTCCCACCCATACGATGAGGGTTGCAGAGGTGTACCTGGCACGGCTGTACCTGAAAGGTCACTGTCAGTAAAAGAGATGCTATGTTTTATGTTTTCAAAATATGATAGCTGGATTTTGAATTGTGACTCTTCAAACTTTGTTTTTAACTGTATAGACGCTTCAAGTTGTTGAAGGCAGTTATTGCAAATTCTTTTGGGTTGACCGTCATCAGATGTCACCTAAAAACCAAACAGATTTCATTGACATATAAGTGGGGTAAGTGGTGTGAATGTGATAGGACCCTGGGCCAGCATACCTGGATTTAAGGAAATAAAGAGCGATACTAATAATTACATTATTTAACAGAGTTGGCAAAAAGCCGGCTTTTACTAGTATTGTACAGGTCAGTGGCTAAAACTAGGAAAACGCTTAAGTCCCGCCGCGTTGTTGGATGAGCGTAATTGGTGAATTGAGCTGCCATGTGTTTTGCGGATTTTCTGTTGTTCTGTGAAAAAATCAGAACTTTGTTGAATTTTTTAAAAAATTAAATCAAATTAAATAAAAAATTAACTTATTTTTTTTTAATTAATCGTAATTTTAAAAAAGGAAAAAATCGTAAAATTGCAATTTTCATGAGAAATAATTATTTGATTACGCTCAAATTTCACACAAATATATCAATTCATAAAATTAAGGTTCTGTGAAAAAATCATTACAATCGGATAAAGCATGTAAGAGTTATAAGTCGAAGAAATTTTTTAAAAAATCGAAAAAAATCGTTAAAATTGCGATTTCATGAGAAATGATTTTTCGATTGCGCTCAAAAACGTGGCAGTTCTTAGTTCAGAGATTTCGAAGGCCTCCATAAAATTTCATCGCAATCGGAGTATCGGTTTAGCCGGAATCGTGTTAACAGACAGACAAAAATACAGGAAAAAAAAAAAAAAAACATTCCGGATTTTTTTCTCCAGTGTAGTGAAATGGAATCTTTGCTTTGCTCATCCAACTAACCAAAACTTAGAAAAACTACATAATATGCTTAATATACTGCAATTTATCATCAGTTTTTAGGATTAGATCATTTGTCGAAATGGGTCTTGAAAGAAATTGAAAGTTGAATTGAATTGAATTTAAATCAGTAATTAGACGAGTGAGCGAAGCGAATGAGGATTTTATAACGCTACTCGATCGGGCCTTGTCGTGATTAATTCTGTTTGTCCGGGCTCATACGGCCAAACGGCCAAATATATCGAACTGAAATTTTAAACAGACATCCGCGACCAGGTAACTTAGAACTGCTAACAAAATGAGCGCAATCCATTTCGATTTAAACCCACAAGAAATAATAAATTGAAAAATATGCTTGAAATGTGTAGGTTTCATTTTATCAACAATGCTTTTTCTTGAAGAAGTCATTTTTATCAAATAATTTTTGGTAGGCCGTGATTACATGCATAGCAATGATCAAGGTATATCGAATATGGAACGACCAAGGTTCCCCTAAATTCTGCTGGGACATTGAGTAAACCTTGTAATCTTTACTCGTATTTCGTACTGGCTGGCTATGTTTTCCATAGTATTGTATGCATTTCAAAACATGTTTTATAATTTTTTAAACACAATCCAGAAATAAATAATCTTTTCCAACCAGGGGTTTGTACCCAGGTCTCCCACATTTTGGGTAGAATGGCACCTTAGCCAACTAGACTTTTTTTTTTCATTTAATATTGATAATTATATTGGTATAAATAACACACACAGAACAAAAACTTGTAGAAATACAGCCAAACCTTACACACTCAAAAGAAATAAGGTCTAAAAAAAGAGCCAAGCTCATCTTTGGTCATCGATCTTTGGTTGGTTATCGCTCACTCGTCGATTGCGTCGGGGCCTGCAGGGTTGGCTTGGTCGCTTTGATTTAAAGTCCCCCACTGAAAATCAGTTATATAACTGAGTGGGTAGACTCAAAATAAATATTATTTAATTTATTTTATTTTACCCTTCCACATTTGCGCATTCTTAATTCATAAAACGTACAGTGTCCCATAACAGCATCCTCGAAAAGCTTGGCAAAATGGAATTTGCGATTATTAATTTAATACGTAATAGTTCATTCAAGTTCTTTTTCTAATTAATTTAAACGTAATAACATGCAAATTATATTTTGCCAAGCTTTTCGAGGATGCTGTTATGGGACACTGTACGTTTATGAATTAAGAATGCGCAAATGTGGAAGGGTAGACGAGCTTGGCCCTTTTTTTAGATCTCGTTTCTTTTGGTTGTGTAAGGTTTGGCTATATTTTTACAAGTTTTTGTTATGTGTTTGATCTCATTACTTTTTCAAGTTCCATTGCAAAACTATTTGTTAAAATATAATAATTTTATCAAAGTTGATTTAATTTCTATGGTATTAGCAATGACAATAGGATGTAAAATATCTAGACCCGGATTCATGTACATCCTGGGTATAGGTGGTATAACCATGGTATAACGACGGTATAAGGACTGGTTAAGTCTAGGCAACTCACATCCAATTAAAACTTTCCCATGCTACAACAAGCGCACAACTAAATATACATGAAAAAAATATACAAAAAAATAAATAAAATAAAATACATGAATAAATTGAAGGAAGCAAAGAAATCTTCCAATTATAGCTTTATTAAAAATTCAAAAGATAAGGCCAAGGCCGTATGGCGAGTGGTTAAAAATGAAACGTACACTAACAATAAAACTGTAGTTTCAAATATTGAATTAACATCGGGAGATAATGTTTCCACTCCGACCATAATAAAGCCAGAAATTGTAGCAAATACTTTTAACCAGGCATTTAGGGATATTTACAAGTCTGTTGACATAAACTCTACCAAAAATAGTATAGATCCATTGATATTGTTTTCTAATGACACTGGGAATGTAGCTTACATTTTCACATTTAAACGGGTAACCGAGCAGGAATAGGAAATCATCAAAATAGTTAGGGAACTGAAAAATACTACTTCCTGTGGGTGGGATGATATACCAATAATTTTAGTAAAAAAATGCATATACAGCATTAAAAAACCTTTAATGGACATCTTTAATTCATCTTATGAAAATGGTATTTTCCCTGGCAAACTTAAATATTCTGACATTGTACCGCTCTTTAAGAATAGGGACAAGCATGATGCAACAAACTATAGGCCTATATCTTTGCTCCCAGTTTTCTCAAAATTTTTAGAAAAATTAACACATAACAGGCTATTGGAATTCCTTGCAACACACAATAATATATTGGACAAATCACAGCACGGGTTCCAAAAAAATAAATCTACTTTAACAGCATTAGGGGATCTTGAAAATCATATTCTAAATGCACTTGATGAGCAAAAATATGCATTGGGAGTATTCTGTGATTTGAGTAAGGCGTTTGATTGTGTAGACCATAATATACTGTTATGGAAACTGGAACGATATGGCATTAAAGGGACACCTCTGAAGTGGTTGTCATCCTACCTTAAGTCTAGAAAACAAAGAGTGAAAATAAGTCACTCAAATACAAATGGGAAAACTGAAGTTTACCATTCTGAATGGCTTGAAGTCGAATCGGGCGTTCCCCAGGGGTCCATACTAGGACCACTGTTATTCATACTATTTATAAATGATCTCCCAGTGTACATACAAAATTTAAATAAGAACCTAAAGGAACTAATAAAGATAATTCTTTATGCAGATGACATATCTGCCTTAATAACAAGTGATAATCTAGCAATTTTAGAACAACTTTCAAATGTAATAGCGAATCAAATACACCAATGGTTAATGGCAAACATACTTGGATTAAATAAAGAAAAGACTAACTATATTCAATTTCATGTATATCAGAAAAATATTAACAAAGTTGATTTAAATATTTCTAATACCAATCTAAATCAGGTAACAACATTAAAATTGTTGGGCATTAAAGTTGATGATACACTTAGCTGGTGTCAACACATAGCAGCACTTGGCCCTAAACTGGGCTCTGCATGCTATGCATTACGCGTTATAACTGAAACTTCCGGGAAAACTACGGCAAAACTAGCATATCATGCCTATTTTGAGGCCCACATTCGTTATGGAATACCACTGTGGGGTAATTCATCTCAGTCTCTCCAATTATTTGTGATTCAAAAAAGGGCGGTAAGGATTCTTGCAAACCTGCATTTAAGAACTAAAATATTCTTACTCTTCCAGGTCTTTACATTTATGAAGTTTTAGCTCTGATGATTAAAAATAGGAATCAAATGCCACTAAATAACTCCATACACATACACAATACTAGACAAAAGGACAATTTCCATATACCAGCTGTACGTACTTCTAAATGTAAAAAATGGTTCTTATATGATGGGAATAAAACTTTTTAACTGTTTGCCAAAAGAAATCAGGAACATTTCAGAAATAAATAAATTATTAAATTCCATAAAACTATACCTAATAAATGGTGTATTTTATAATGTGGATGATTTTATAAGGAGTGGAAACAGACAAGTAAGGTAGGCTACGATTTTTATTATCTTACAGGACTTTTATTTGTACCGTATTTAGGCCTATTCATTCTGTAAATGTTTGAACTTATCTATCATTGCTATTACCGGTATGTTATGTGTATGCCTATGTGTATGTATGTTATGTTATGTACATTTACATATTGTGTTGATATATTTTAATTTTACTACATTTTAGATTTAAATTTATAACAAATCCTATAGGCCTACTTTTGTACTTATGTGAAGTCTTTGGATGCTAATAAAAATAAAATGAAAAAAACTAATGTTATTTTACACCTTTCACTGCATCCACAGCCATGTAAATTAACAGATTATCAAAAGAACATTGAAAATTTGCACAGTTTTTGTTTTTGTTTTTATATAGTGACAGGAGTTTTGCGTGATATCATTGAAAGAAATGAATAGGTGTATTATTTCCGTACATTTTTGTATAGCCTAGGTGGACAATCATACTATTGTTTATCTTTATTAGGCTTTTAGTAATCAAAACTAGTTATTTGTGCGGGAAATGTGTCAGAACAAGGTTGTGCTGGCCTAGGGTTGGCTAGGCTTGTCAAACATGTAATGTAAGTATTAATTTTATCTAGTCCTATAGCCTAATGGAACTTTAGACCTACACTGTTGTATTATAAATAATTTTCTACATCTGGGCCTAGGCCAGGGACGGTTTCTGATTTGTTTTATAAGAGTATAATGACAACTTTTCTCGTTTCACACATAGAAGCAAAATTTAAAATGTCCGCCATTTGTTTACGTATCGCACTTTCCCGCCTAACTCTGCTTATACCGTCAACAAGTGTCAAGTAACTATAGTTACTTGTTGATTGTATGCCTAGTGTAAAAGGCTTTTTTTAAACCTTTATTTGGAAGCCTTCCAGCAAACTTTTTCAACTTTTTCTTTCAAAAGAAACTATATTACTATAACCTTAATGTCCATGTAAAATATGAACATTGTAGCCCCATCCGTCTGGTCAGAATCGCGGGCCGATTGAAACTGACGAATTAGATGTAGTAGCAGTAGTAGCTAACATCCTTAAAGTGATTTTGAGCATGTTTCAAGTCATTTTTTCACCAAGAAGGAATGGTCGTACCCCAATAAAATTTGGCATGTGTAGTCAGGTACCTAAATCCTCTCAACTTTGATAGTTTTTAAGTCCACATCACGTTACATGACGGCTGGGTAACACCTCGAAATCACCCCAACTCTGCTTGCTGTATAAGGTGCTTGAGTGTGTAGCGCGCCACGGCTTGGCTGCGGCGCCCTAACGGGCACCTAGATAGGGGTTTTAAGTGTAGATGGTATAAGGGCGCATCAACTGTAAAGCCATAATGCTCCACTCTAGCCTATGATAGGCTAGGCGAAGGTAAGGGGAAGAAAAGGAATGTTATACCGGGTACTCAACACATGGCTCACTCACTCGTCTAACAACGACTTTGGTATTTAGGTACACAAAGTAGGAATGGCAGATTCAAGCCTCTGCCTATTCAGCTTGTGCAGTAAGGAAGAACAGAATCGCCGACATCTTTTCAGTTGTGAAAGGACTAAGTCTGAACTAGATGCGATGCCAGATGGCATGATGCATGTATAAAGGGAATCCTGTCTCTATTGGATAACACGACAACACATGATGGCCGAGTAGGCCGATTGGGGGCATATGAAAAGAAGAAGAAGAAGAAGAAGAATTTTTAATGTGCCTATTACTACAAAATTATATCATATTATATTAGATATTGAAATTCAATAAAAAATGCACCCAACCTTTGTTAGGCTGTATTCTCATGTTGTCATATTAACGCGTAGACCTACATGAATAAGATATGCACCCTAGGCTAAGTAGTAGGCCAGTAAAACTGAAATGTAAAATAATTATTGTAAACATGATTAGGTAAAAGTATGTTATTCTTTCTGTTGAAGGTAATTAAAATCGCCTAAATAAGTTTTGACCAGGACGGTTTTTAAACCAGGGGTGGTTAAAACTTGTCAACCCTGTTATTTATTGATCAGGCTGTTTCTGTCAAAGAGTCAGTTTAAAAAAAAAAAAAAAAACATTATTTTTTATTTAAATGTGCCGGTCTCTAATTTGTTCATTGTTCACTCGTCTATGGTGTAGGCGCCTACAGGGTTGAATTGGTTGTCTTTAAATTTACGCTGTGGATATAATTTTACGGTCAGCCGTAATAATAGTGCAAAATTAGTCGTAAGCTATAGTCAAAGATTTGATTGGCTCTACTCTATAGTCCTTCCCTGCCGGAGTTTACACCACCGTTTCAGGTAGTTTTCGCTGTACACCCCTAGAGCAAAGTCCAGTAGAGCAATTATCTCTATTCAAACTCGAGCACCGGGCCAGCAATTCAGATAAGTGAATACGATAATGCACTGCTTGTTCAGTTCCATTATATTCATTCATATATTCTTTTTTTCATTATAATATTTACAAATTATCTAGAGTATAACCACAAACAAGCACTGTAATTTAAAATTTTCAAATGTTCCCTTAGCCGAAATGATGTAACAAACTTCTATATATAATATGTGCTTACACGCTTCCTTGGATTGTGCAGGTATATAAGACACATTCTGCTGTACATCCTCCAATTGCTGTTTTCTGTGCCATCAGCAATTCTCATCACAATATCACATCAATATTGCTTTATATCCAACTTTTCTTTATTCTATATGAATTCTTAATCTAGTAGGGCATTCTATTATTTTGCATCTACTTTACTTTAACATAAACACTAATCAATCAATCATCACACACATATATATATATCAATTATATATTATAGACACATTCTACTGTACATCATTGCTGTTTTCTGTGCCATTAGCAATTCTTATCACAATATCATATCAATTATTGCTTTATATCCAATTTTTCTTTATTCTATATGAATTCTTAATCTAGTAGGGCATATTTTGCATCTACTCTACTTTACCATAAACACTAATCAATCAATCAATCATCATATATATACTAGACACATTCTCCTGTACATCATTGCTGTTTTCTGTGCCATCAGCAATTATTATTATTATCACAATATCACATCAAAAATTGCTTTATATCCAACTTTTCTTTATTATATATGAGTTCTTAATCTATAGTAGCGCATGCTATTGTTTTGCATCTACTCTACTTTAACATAAACACTGGTTTATCATTATTAATCAATTAATGAATCATCATATATATATATATCAATATTATCAATCATCATACATATCAATATCAATATCCATATCAATTATCATTTATGCTTTATATTCAACTATTCTTTCTTCTAACACTGTGTATATCATTATAATTACTATCACTTTTATTATTAATTATTAATTATAGACTATTCACTTTCTCTGCAAAGAGTAATACTTGTACACTGTACTAGTCTAAGTGAATAAAAATATCTATCTATCTATCTATCAGGTAATCCGATAATTGCCATACGGTCAACATTTTATTATGATAATTTTATTTTGTTTGGTGTTTTGTATTGCTGCTTTTTCTCTTTGAAAAAAACTCAATCGTAAGAGTATTTATTTTACTGTATTTGAAATTTGTTCATCTTTCTCATGCAGAATATGTTTTGATCATGTTTCTACTACAAAAATGACCAGTTTCGCCGTACCTAGTATTATGAAACACGATAATAGATGCACCAGTATACGGGTGCTGGTTTCGAGTCCCAGTAAAGAATATTTTAAAATTATAATAATTGCATATTTTCATAGCAAGCAACATCTCCACACACAAAACCTAATTAAAAATCATAGTTATGTGTATCGCATTTAACATTTGCATTTGGTGCGTGAATTTGTGTTTCAATAAAATGTTAAATGCTTTTTTGCAGTTCCTCTTTGAAATACTCATGCATTGCTTATTGAGTTATTGGTGATAGATAATGAATTGCATTAACCACCATGTAATTCAAGGGAATTCACAGTGATTTAATATCACATGCCTGGGTTTTTACATACATAATAGAGCAGAGCAAGAGCCGAGGGGAAAACCAATAACAAAAATGTTGTTATGCAGCGTTTCATTATTAGGAGTACAACGTAGACAAATTGCTCGCAAAAATATTGTGTCTTCTTTGAGCTTCGTAAATTGCTTTCTTTTTGTCGTACATTAAAAAACAAAAAACCGTTTTTCATAAAATTCGGAGCTTTTTCTAAATTTTGCATAACTTTTGATAATTTTCTACTATTGGGTATGTCCATGAGAAAGTATCCAAAATAACAAAATATAAAAAATAATGTTACAACTAAGTATGATACATCAAATTAATCACAAAAGATCACACTATCTTATCTATTATGCCTTGTGAAGTTTATTTTAATACATGTGTGTTCAAAACAAAGTTAAACGTGGAAATTTTTAAAACGGAAAAACGCCGGAAAATAATGTTCAACTTTGGATGTTTATCAAAAGTTTTCTAATTGACTTACATAAAAAAAAATTGTACCCAGTTATTCAGCAAAGTGTATATTTTATTAATCTACTATCTTTAAACCCCTAAAAATAAAAGAAGATTTGTGGAAACATGATTTTCAAATCTGTATTTGAAGCTGTCACAAGAGAAACCAAATAGTGATTCAACTAGCTGTAAGAACAGAGTATTGCATTTATCGACTCAAAACTTGGCACAGTGCTAGTTCATGCCACACTAAATAGATGGTGTAAGTGGCATCAACTTGAGTTCAATACACAGCCTTCCAGATAGATCTCAATATCAGTCACAAGAGGAAACCGAAGAACTTGTCACAAGAGAAACCACATTTTTTAAGCACATGGTTCTACTTGTTGTTGTTGTTGTTGTTGTTGTTATTCTAAGTTTAATTCCCATTATGTATAATAAAACATCAACATTTTAGGCTCTATTGAAATAATATGCATGTTATAATAGGCCTACTGTAAAATACTTAGATCTAGATTTAGAATCACTTATGGAATCCAGGCCAGAATAGGGTTAGAAATGCTAGGCTTAGGCAAGGTAGAACTTTTAACAGTAGGTCCTAGAATTGATATGTTAACAACTTTTAGGCAGGGACATGGCATGGGTAACTTTTAGAGATCATACTTTTACTGGGCCTAAGCCTAGTCACGGGAACTAAGTGGTTTGATTGTAGGCAAAAGACCTATGATTCTAGGTAGGGGTAGGTACAAGTCCAGAGGTGTTGGGCTTAGACCTAGGCCTAGACTGTTTAAGAAAACTAAGCAGCCTGTTAATTTTATAGCCTAAACAAATTTTATCAAATAACTGGTTCACTTTACAGCTCTAGGCCTATCAAATGGCTAAAACTAACGCTAAAACTAAACCGTTTTGAGTTATATTTATGAAAGTTTGTGGGCCAAACCAATTTATGTGGCCTGCTATCAATGATTTTGCTGTAGGCCTACTGGCAAAGAACACTCTTTGCCAAACTGAATGCAGCACCTAATTTAGTTACGTATTCAGGGCGTCTGCGTGTAGCTATCTTTTGCGTTAAAGCTGCGGAATTTCAGCGTGTTGTTTCATTGCTCATTTCCCTATAAATATTTTGTGTTAAGCTCTTTTGATGTTGATAAATCTTATAATTCAACATGGTCAATCAATCCATCATAAATGCTTTTACTAACACTTGCACTTTTACACTTGTTTTTAACTGTTTAGCTAATAATCGATCTCATATATTTCAGTAGTTAACCAATTGATTGTCAACATTTTACCATTTGTTTTGTAAATATATATTAATCCACTCTACCTGTAATTTATCTTGTTGCTTCTCTGATGACAGTATGACTATTGATTGATAAAAACCAATGCTTTGTAACTAATATTAACCTTGCTTAATACTGGTTCACATATGTCACAAAGAGAAACTGTCACAAGAGAAACCATCCATGTTTAGTATAAATATGAATAATGTCATTATCTTTAACCCAATGTTAACAAATCAACTGTTATTTAATACATTAGAAAGGGATTGGTGATCAGACAAGTTTTTTATTTCAAAATTAAATTAGATTTGATAGGCCAGGACTTTAAAATTGACATGTACATTTCAGTGTGCTTACCTTGTCACAAGAGGAAACTGATGAACTTTAATTTTTTTAAAGTCTTTGGATGTACCAATCTGTTTGAGATTTTGAACATTAATAAATTATTTTTAACTTGAATTACTATTTACACAAATTTGACAGAAAACGCTCCAATAAATAAAAAACTGTGATCTAATAATACTCAAAATTCTTGCAAACGGTCACAAGAGAAACCATGGACAGACCCTATTACGCATTTTTTTTTCCATGTACTAGGCAATATAATATATAATAAAAAAATATATTTATTATCCAAAAAAATGCCCTAAGAGCAATGTGTGGCCTCAGATCACCAAAAAATAAACCCAGACCACACTGTAGAGAATTCTTTATTAAACATAAAATTTTGACTTTTTATAGCATATATTCTTGAAGCATCCACCCTTGTAAAAAGAAAAACCGGTTCTAATGCACCATCTCTCAACAACCATATCCATACCCACAACACACGACAAATTAACAAAATACATGTAACTCAGCACAAGACAAATTTTACACAAAACAACTCAATGTACATAAATTATAAGATTTTTAATAAGTTACCTACAGATCTGACCAACATAAAAAATACTGACACATTCCGCACTAAGCTAAAACAATTACTGAATGAAAAAGCATACTACTTGCTCGAAGAATTCTTCGCAGATACATTATCTTAGTCGAAGTCTATAAGCTTAAAAAAAAGAAAAATCTTGTTTCTACTAGGCCTTTTTCTTAATTACAAATTTTAATTACAATTTTATTGTATTCTCTAAATGTGTAAAGTTGAAAAAATATGGTCTACTAGTTTCTAGTTTTAGTTTTTAGTTTTTTAAATTATATATAATTGAATAATATTTACTATCATTAAATTGCTATTAACTGACTTTGTAAACTGAATAGTAGGCTATAGTTTAAAATAGTATAGCATAGTTTCACGACTGTTATTTTTTAATTACAATCATAAATGTACTTTCCACATACCTTTCAAACCAATTGGTCAAGATCATTACTTGTATGTCCTGTGTATACATTGTAAATCATGGAAATAAAGCTTTAAATCAAATCAAAAAAATACGACGGTAATTAAATACAGGTAGGCCTATAGCTATTGTGTTTTGACATTCATTGTGCATGCAAGTTTGACATTCTTTTCGCTAAATTGGCCCGATCGTTCCAGGAAGACGGCAAATACAGCGGTCACTTATCTCTCATCATATCTATGGCTGTCCAAAACGGGGGGAAATCGTTCTGGCGTTGGTGTAAACTCCGGCGGGGAAGGACTGTAGGCCTGCCGCGGTTACCGATGAAAATGGTACCGTGATAATGACGGGCTGCTGGTCAGTCAGCTGTATGAATGCATTTGGTCAGTTGCTTCTAGTAGCAAAAAAAGTGCATTGACTAATTATTTGACATCATAATAATTAGACACTATTTATGCTCATGTTCATACTTCATAGTGTTGACAAAATACCACCATTAGGCCAATACATGGTCCATGGACCTTTTTCTGTTTTGTTTATGTTGTATGTGTATGTTGTATGTTGTATGTATGTTGTTTATGTTGTTCATTCTATATGTTACGTTCCAAATTACTACCAATTACAATAAATGTACTCAACACTCGACGCGGTCGTTGGTGGCACACATTGAACCTTTTGATTCTCTCATAGCACTAACACTCATACTCATACCCATTCTCACTCATAGCACTAACTAACGTAGAATTGCATCCACCACGAGGCCGAATGTAATTAAATCGTTTGCAGAAAAACATAAAGAAAACAATTGCTAAAAAACGCACAGACCAAGATTTGAAGCTCCGACCTCTCACATCAACAACACACATACCGGTACACGCATACACACATAAGAATTCCATTGAAAAACATCCAATTTTGAATTAATTGGTTGCTGACCCATTCCAGATATTTTATAAATTTTTACAATTTACTTTTACATTTATCCAAACTCTAAAAATGAAAATTTCAGATTTTTAACTCATTTCATTTAGGACCTACTGGCCTTCAAAGTTGGTCCGATGTAGCAAAAAGCGTTGATTTTGAGTTTTGCTTTAAAACCTGTAGGCCTATCTCAAAATCTGTTCAAGGTTGATTACCAAAAATTTGAACTTATTTTACTCCCTAAAGTCTGTTGTTTCAAATAGGCCTAGTACTATAATTTTTAGTTACCAGTACATGGTAGCCAGGTCAAAGTTCATCTTATGCATCAAGATTTTTCCCATTTTCAAAATCTGATTTCTGGGTAGGCCTGAGGGTTGCAGTAACAAAATTATTTTTGTATCCTTTTACTTTACCCTCATAACTTATAGAAAAAAAACATACCATAGTTTATATTATTCCCCTTTAGGGGAAAAAAAATCCCAAAGTGCCTCAACATCGTTGAAAACCGTCTGGCTGGCTGGATCTAGCTGGGTGGGTGGTGGGTTAATTCTGGAGGAGAGAAATACGAGCCTACAGAGAAAACGGTACGGTAGGCCTATATATCTTAGAACTATGAAACTTGGACCACACTTAGATGTACCTCAGACGCAGTGCCTTTTGCTTTCAAAACCAAAATCGGGTAGGCTTACCAGGGACCGGAGAAAATCAAAACTTTGGTAATTTGTACAAACTTGAAATTTAACACGCTCTTAACCATTATACATAGGCCTATCTAGCGTCCAAAACACAAGGGGCTAAATTTGGGGGGACCGAGTGTCTTTTGCTTTCAAAACCAAAATCGGGTAACAGGGACCAGAGAAAATCAAAATTTTGGATAGGGCCTAATAATCAAAACAAGTAATTACTAAGGCGTGGTCAAATGTACAAACTTGATATTATACATGCTCTTAACCATTATAAATATCTAGCGTCCAAAACACAAGGGGCTAATTTTGGGGGGACCGTGGACCCAAAAATGTCAAAAAACAACTCTGAACTTAAAAAATTAAATCGTTCAAAGAAAAGGCTAGGCTTACAACTGAGAAGTTTCTAACGTGGAATACTGTGTCGAGAGAGAGAGAGAGAGAGAGAGAGAGAGAGAGAGAGAGAAAGCTGCGCACCATGCAACGTAAGTCAGAAATCCGACACTATGAGCGGTGTCCAAGACCAACTTCAAACAAACCGCCAATATCTGACACCGCAACACGATTTTGAAGGAATCGACTCCTTGAAAAACACACACAATATTTATGATCATTCATCATTCACGCCTTGATAGGAAACAAACAGCAAAAAGATGTACTAACATCCCCCACAAATACAAAAATTTGTAAAAAAAAAAAGGCAGCCAAGCTCTCCTTCAAAAGTCTTTGGCTGTGAATGCTGTGAGATATAGAAGTTGAGGCAAGCATTTCATTCTTTCTCCCTAAGTAGTTTCGCATTGAAAAGAAGTACCGTAAGATCATTTCGCCAGTTGACGAGCGCCAAGCCAACCATTTTCGTGACAAAAAAAAGTAAAAAAATTAAACTCAAAATCATAAAAAAATTGCTTGGCCATTGACTTTTTAGAGTTCTCGTAATGAACCAAATTCAATGGCCAAGCAATTTTTTTTGATGATTAGGAGTTTAAAATTTTTACTTTTTTTACCACGAAAATGGTAGGCCTAAGCGCCGTGATCTTACTTCTTTTCAATGCGAAACTAGGAGAAAGAATGAAATGCTTGGCTCAACTTTTATAGGGATATCTCACAGCATTCACAGCCAAAGACTTGAAGGAGAGCTTGGCTGCACTTTTTGTTTACAAATTTGTATTTTTGTGGGGGATATTCTCTTACACATAACAATTTAGACTAGTAGAGTGCTCGATACACAGGACAGGAGATTTCTCTTATAGCAGTAGGTACACACCATAAGTGTTATGATTTTTAAACTAGGCTGCTTCGCAAACAAATCAAATCAAATCACTTTATTGCATTCTTAATTTTACATTGCAGTATAAAGAGTATATTAGGTAAATTATTATCGTATATGGTATAATAACATGTACGTTTAAGTAAAATCAAAATTAAAATAGGTTATGCAAAATACGTACAGTGTAAACTTGTTTTGTTGCTGTCATAAGCAGAAGCTTGAGCGATCGGCAACAAAAGTCTAACATACCTATTAAGTTTACAAGTAGGAAATTAATATTTTAGCATGGTTTAGGTTTGTGAGACAGATGTTTTTGATATTATGTCTATGTCTAGGACTAGGACACTTTTTCTAGTCGCATTGATGGATGAGCGTTTTTGGTTGACTATTTCTGTCCAATGATAACTACCTAAGTAGCCTATTTTGTATGCAATGGGATCTCATAACTTTTTCAAGTTCTATTGCGCAATTATTTTTGTTAGGCCTAATTAATTTTTATAACTTAGTAGGGTAGTGTTAATTGCAACTTATATTGCAATAGAATTAAAAATATAACTTGAGACCCAAAGACTTGCTTTTAGTACGTATTGTAGGTGATTATTGTTAAGTTTTTATAACAAGGAAAACGATAAAGTCCCGTCGCGTTGATGGATGAGCTTTTTTGTAAGTTTTTAGTTTGCGTGGTATCTATTTAGTAGCCCTACTTATCAAGTGCCTTTTAAACACATTGTTGGTGATTGTTGTCAAGTTTTTATTGTTACTTACAAGTAAATTGTTATTATAAACCTAAAAATACTCACATTACAACCTTTATTCTATGGATTCTGGGGTTCTGGCTAACTTTTTCAACTTTTTCTTTCAAAAAGAAGCAATACATCACCATAACCTTAATGTCCATGTAAAATATGAATGTTGTAGCCCCACCCGTTTGGTCAGAATCGACCCAAATGTCACAAAAATATTGCACTAAAAATTGTAAAAGTACGATATTCATGAGAAATATTTCTTCGAATGTACCCAAAAACGTAGCAAGTCTAAGTTCAGAGATTTCGAAGGTCCCCTCAAATTTTCATCAAGATCGCATATGCCGTTTGCCCGGTAGAGAGCGAACAGACAAAAATACAAACAAACAAACAAAAAAAACACCCGAGCTAAATTTTTTTGGGGGTCAGTGAAATTGAAGTCTTTGCTTCGCTCATCCAATTACAAGTTAATTATAGGCACACCTGTAAAAGGCTTAGATTAAAACCATAATTTCTATGAATTTGGTTTACCTTTTCAACTTTTTTGGATGAGCGTAGCGAAGATTCCATTTCACTACACTGGAGAAAAAAATCCGGAATGTTTTTTTTTTGTATTTTTGTGTGTCTGTTAACACGATTCCGGCTAAACCGATACTCCGATTGTGATGAAATTTTATGGAGGCCTTCGAAATCTCTGAACTTAGAACTGCCACTTTTTGAGCGCAATCGGGAAATTTTTTCTCATAAAAAACACAATTTTCCGATTTTTTCCGATTTTTTAAAATTTTCTTCAACTTATGTAAACCTATCTAACACCTACATGCTTAATCCGATTGAGATGATTTTTTCACAGAACCTAAATTATATGAATTTATATATTCGTGTGAAATTTGAGCGCAATCAAAAAAATATTTCTCATGAAAACCGCAATTTTACGATATTTTTCATTTTTAAAACATTCTTCGACTTATAGGGCCTAACACCTAGACCTACATGCTTTAGCCGATTGTAATGATTTTTTCAAAGAACCTTAATTTTATGAATTAATATATTTGTGTTAAATTTGAACGCTATCGAATAATTATTTTGTATGAAAATTGCAATTTTACAATTTTTTCATTTTTTAAAATTACGATTAATTAAAAATTTAAAAATTTAAGTTAATTTTTAATTTAATTTAATATAATTTTTTTTAATGCGACTAAGTTTTGATTTTTTTCCAGAACAACAGAAAATCCGCATAACACATGGCAGCTCAATGCACCAATTACGCTCATCCAACAACGCGGCGGGACTTTAAGCGTTTTCCTAGTTCTATCAAAAGGCACATCACCATTACCTTAGGCCTAATGTAAATGTAAAATATGAACGTTGTAGCCCAACCGTTTGGTCAGAATCGGCCCAAATATTACGAAAATATCGCATTTAAAATAGAAAAAAATCGTAAAAGTATGATAAATATTTCTTCAATTGTAGGCCTACCCAAAAACGTGGCAGGTCTAAGTTCAGAGATTTCGAAGGTGCCTTCCAATTTTCATGCCGTTTGCCCGGTAGAGAGCGAACAAACTGTCAAAAAAACAAACGAAAAAACACTCAAGATAATTTTGTTGGGGGGTCAGTGAAATTGAAGTCTTCGCTTTGCTCATCCAATCATGGAAATAGAGAAACGTTTGTTTTAAAAGCAGAATTAGATGGTTCTAAAATCCGTTTAATATTCCTTGAATTAAAGGACACAAACATAACACAATCAAAATGTGCAGATACAATATTTAAGCAACAATAAGCTACCTCCTTAACATTGATTAGGGCCTCCTATATAAACTTACGTCCTTGAATTCAAGGAATCTTGAACGAAACATTATGGTGAGCCGTATTATTTTCCCGGCAGCGCAGATAGCGCTGCAGCTGCAAGCAATCCAGCCACTCTCACGCGCGGGAAAATGGTCTTACGGGGGAGTCGTATTATTTTCCTGTCAGCGCAGATAGCGCTGCGAGCGATCCGGCCATTCTCACGCGCGGGAAAATGGTCATAGGGCACCCCATAGGCCTACCGTCTAATTCAGGCTTAAGTGTAGTAGATGTTTCACTACAAAGAAGCAGTGTGGACTCCCATGTATTGAGCGCATTAGTTCACTTCACTGCCTATGTTCCTATGTAAACAAATGCCTACAGATTGCGAAATATTGAACATAGGTAGGGGAAACTGTGAGTATGATATTAAATTGGCAGACATACCTTTGAATTTTTTTCTGACTTAAAATTTTTTCAATGAATTGAAAATTTTCATTGAAAATAAAAAAAAAAAAACACATGAAAATTGCCATCACTACGCATGCCCCTTTAAATCCCTACTCGCCACTTTTCTGTTCGCATAATGAAATTCAGACACTAAAACCTTTCTTGGAGACTTCCTCGATTAGCAATTATAGCAATTATGGTTGATGACGAGAGCATTGAATTTGTGAATGAATTTAAATATGTAGGCCTAGGAATAATAATACATGAACATCTTTGCTTGAAAAATAATGTAGACTTTGTTACCCATAAAATGAGTAAAAAGATTGGCTTCCTGGCAAGGGCAAGCAAATTCTTGTCTTATCATACAAGACTAATAGTGTATAATTGTCTTATATTGCCACATTTAGATTACTGCAGTACTCTGCTGTGGGGAGTTGATAATATGAGTTTAGATAAATTACAAAAATTGCAAAGTAAAGGGTTGAAAATTGTTCTAAAGTGTGATCGGTTTACTCCAACTAAAACAGTTTTAGAGAGAGTCAATATGTTATCTGTAAAACAAAGAATTGCATTACCGGTAAATGTTTTAGTTTTTATTTATAAGTTAGAGCACTGAATTTTACCAAATTATTTTAGTAACCTAACAAAATGGAAACACATTCAAACCTAACCTAAGAAATTATATGCACCTACAAGTAGGCCTAACTAGAAGGAACAATACCTACTCAATCAATGCATTCAATATTTTATAGTGGAATTTGATTGTACAATCAATTAGATCAAGAGATTAAGAATGCAAAACATGTAGGTACAAGAATTTTAAAGATTGCTGCCTTAC
The DNA here is from genome assembly GCA_024449915.1 of Sweltsa coloradensis. Taxonomy (NCBI): domain Eukaryota; kingdom Metazoa; phylum Arthropoda; class Insecta; order Plecoptera; family Chloroperlidae; genus Sweltsa; species Sweltsa coloradensis. The sequence goes on along the minus strand of JAMZAV010009154.1, from coordinate 5,433 downwards.
TTTTGTGAAAATAAAATTTCCTGTTTTGTGATTGTAGGGCCTAGATTTGGAAAGTTTTGTAATTTTGTACATTTTGTAAATTTGATATTCATGTAAATTTGGTGAATTTGTTAATTTTTTAACTTTATCATTTTGTTAATTTGTAAATTGAGTATTTTGTGGAATTTGTGAAATTTGTAAATTTCTTATTTTGTTGAATTATTTGCAAATTTGGTATTTTGTTAATTTGTTACTTTGGTTAGTTTGGTGAGATTTGTTAAATATGTCAATTTAAAAATATTTTAATTTGTAAATTTGGTATTGTAGATTATATTTTTGTATTTTGTAATGTGTTGTATTTAAGGCTTTTCCACCGCTTTTTTTTTTTTCTATTTTCCAAAATATGCTACTAAGTCAAAATATAGTGAATGGTTTTTGAAACATGGCTTTTAGAAAATCAAAAAAATTTTTTCCAAATTTTTTGATCCGGTACAGGGCCATATGCCACCTAAAAATAATTTCAAACTCAATCGCCGGGGCACCCCTTTCAACGTGGGTTTTGTGCTTTTGTACTTAAATTTTTCAACGGTTTTTTTTTGACTGACTGAGAGAAAACAGATTTTTTAAAAACAATTGTTTTTCCCCTGCAAATTTTTCTTTGGCGGTACAAATCGGAAAAAATACCCCCAAACGAAAAAATTCGCTGGAAAGACAATTGTTAAAAAAAATCTGTTTTTTTTCCAGTCAGTCCATAGAAAAACAGTTAAAAATTAAAGTACAAAAGCACAACACCGTAGTTTAAGGTGTGCCTGGCGAAATTTAAGTTTTAAATTTTTTGGGTGGCTATATTTGGGCCGGTACCGGATCAGAAAAATTGGAAAAAAAAATTTTTTTATTTTCTAAAATAGCCTGTTTCAAAGCCATTCACTTATTTTTACTTAGTAGCTATTTTGGAAAAAAAGAAAAAAAGCGGGGTGGGAAAAGCCTTAAAAAGCTTTATTTTCTAAATAAAGAAGGGTTTTTTAGGTGAAGATTTTTTTTTAAAAAACGAGGAGTGATAGTTGATAGATAGTTGGACTCCCCCAACCAAAAAAGTGGGTTTCTACCAAAACCCGAAACAAAGGGCAAACCTAATTCCTACAACAACAATACAATGGGGGATAAGGGGGACTGGAAAAAATGCCAACCCTTGGCTAGGTTTACCCTTTGGTATAAAATTTCCCCCTAGATTGCAAGCATATAGGCCGGTACTTGTGAGTTGTGTGACCCAACTTTTCATACCTTTTTTTTTTCAACTAAAATCAACAAAAACACTCACCATTGTGAAATAATCAAGAACCTCTGTGTATTTTTTATTACTTCCAGCCAAAAACAAAAATAGAATCATAACGTTTTTGGGTACCTACTAACAAAAAAAAAAAAATTTAAAAACCTTTTAACCTCGTATTTTAAACGAAAGTACTTTTCCATTAAAAGTCATTTCTGTTAGAACGTTGGAAATTTCAAAATATTTTCCCAGGGGCCCGGAATTACTTTGGAAGGTTTTAAAATGATTGAGCGATTTACTTACATTTTTTGTGGAGTGATTTAAGTCGGCGCATTGTTTTTGAAATTTTTTTTGGGGCATTCAAATTTTTGTTGTGTTGACATAATGTTAATTTTTTACTTTTGTGAGAGAGTGTGTTGTATGTCGACTGGGGGGGGGCGGCGAGGTAGGGGGAAGAGTTTTGCAATACTGGGCAACAAAAGCCTTTGTTTTTTTATGGGATTGACGGGTTTTCGTGATTTAGCGATTCTTTGGAAATGAGCATAGGGAATGAGGTTTTTTTTGGGTTTTGTTTTGGGGATGAGTTGGGGTCGGGGGCAGACCCCCGGGGGGGGTTGGGGGAAACGCCCCCCATTCAGTTTTCACAAATTTTCTTTTTTTATCTCATAATTGATAGCACGGTTTGAGGCTGGTTTTTGAGTTCAAAGAGGGTGAAGTGTGGAGGCGGTGGGGGTGATGGGGGCTGTTTTTTAAAGTTTTGTTGTGTATTTTTTTTTGGGTTTTTTTTTTAACCTTAGTGCGCCTGTTAAAAAATCATTAAAATCACTCGTTGTTTGTTCTGGTTTTATTCGACAAAAAAAAAAATTTAAAAAACCTTCGGTAAACCTTCATTTTCCGCAACTTTAAAATTTTTTTGTGGGTTTTATAAAAAAAAAAAAAATTTTTTTTTGAAAAGTTGGGTCACCCAACTCCCAAAAGTCCCCACCCTGGGCCTAGCATTACACAGGGTAGGCCTGGGGGCCCCCCTTTACCTAGCCTTGAGCCTTGAGGGTTCCCCTACTCAGTTTTGGGCTGGGCCCTTGGGGGCGCAAAAACTTAGCAAAGAAGGAATGGGCCTTTGAAATGCCCACTCCCTTTTTTACGCACAAAACCTCAGGCCTATCCCCGGCCCCCGACTTTTTTTAAAACAAAAGCCCCGTTAAAGGCCAGGCCCCCCCCGCTCTTCCCTAGGCTAACACTTACCAAAAATCCAAAAATCCTCCAAATCTTTACTTTTTAACCCTCCCTTCGCCAATTTTGCTAATGCCAAAAACCCGTTTTCATCACTTGACAACAAATTAAACAGAATGGTGATGATTCAAATTTTTAATAATAACTCTAGGCTACACGTGCTAAGATCAAAATGCCAAAAAACATGGCTGCACCCGTTACGCCGAATCACCCCTTTTTGGGAACAGGTGGCGCTCAGTGGCGCCCCCCCCCAAAAAAAAAATTTAAAGCACCCTTGTTTTCCAGTAAAAAAAATTATTAACTTTAGTTAAGTTATTGTGAATTGGATTAAAAATAAATTTAATGATTTGGGGATACTCAAATTCAGACCTATGCTGGGGGTTTGAACATTTATGTTTAAAAAATTTATCTGAAAATGAAATTTTTGCCGCTAAACACTAATAAATTTGGGAACGTAAAATTCGAGAACAAAAATGTTTAAAAACAAAAATCAACAAAACCACAACCACAAAAAAAATTTTTAAGGCGGGGGTAAAACATAAAAATAGGATAAAATTGCCAGCTGCTGCACGTGTTTGTTGTTTTGGGTTTTCCCAAAAAAAATGGGGAAAAGTCACCGAGAGCAAAGGCATAAAGGGAAAAATGGAAAAAAAACCAAGCTCGAGCTCAAATCCTGACATTAAAAAGCACAGAGATATTGCCAAGTCTAGATTCTTTCAAGAGAATGCCGGTAAGTCGAAGGCCTAACGAGTCTGATGTGTGAAAAAACATAACCTTACTTTGGAATTAAAATTTCGTATGAAAGAGCTCTAGGCTAGGCCTTTGGTTCCAACCCTTTGGCTAGGCCAGGCCTAGGACCAGTGTTGGGAATATCTAGGTATTTGTATCTAGATACATTTTGTGTATCTATTACCAAAACTAATACCTTTTTAAATAAGGCAGAGGATATTCTTACGGCATAGGGTAGCCTACCGTAAGAATTACTAGAAAATTTTTCTTTTTGGATATGTTTTTATTGGGTCTCATCCGTGACTCATCAACAGCACACCGTAAAAAAGTGATAGTATTCTTTCGGTCTGCCCCTATGACCTGCATGGCAGGCCCGGCTAGGCCCTAACGTCGCTATTTTAAATCTAAAGTAGGCCTACCTAAAACCTTTAACGTCGCTATTTTAACTCTAAAGTACCTACAACACCTTTAACGTCGCTATTTTAAATCTATGTGGGCCCTACCTACAAAACCTTTAACGTCGCTTTTTTAAAATCTAAAGTAGGCCTAGCCCTACTTACTGATCAAAAACTGGGCATACCAAACGAAAAAGTTCGCTCCATGCCATAAGAATAGTGTGTAGTAATTCTTACGGCATGCCGTAAGAAAATACCTTTACCTGTATCTGTATCCTGTATCGAATCATCCAGGCGCTTCCCGATGACTGCAGGCAGTTGGAGCTAAGAAACTGGGAGCTATCTCACCAACACATCACCAGATCTCGCGAGCCTCCTAACCGGAACATCAGGTAGCAGGCGCGCCCCAGCTCTGCCTCCCTAGACCTATTCCACCTGCCACCACCCACCGACAGCGCCTTCATTGTACATACCATGCTAGCTTTAGAACTACTTTTAGTATCTCTACTCACGCTGAGTGATAAAGACCACTAGTTGGTCAAAAACGTATCAGCAACTTTGTCTACTCATCTATTTGTGTCTGTGCGACCTACCTAACGTTTTTCAAGGTAAGCTGTCGTCCTTCTGTACCTTTCCCCCACTGAAACATGTTTATTCATGTTCCCAGTTTAAGTTACCTGTATCTAGGTATTTTATTTTGAAGGATCTCCGATTTTCAGATACAATAGCCGGTAGGGCCTACTCTTTCGGTTTGGAATGGCCAACTTTTCATCACCGGTTTTTTCATTAAAAAACGACTCAAAACCACTGTAAATGATTTAGGGTATATTTTATCAATTGCAGTTTGTTGTTGTCCTTTCTATTTAAAATAGTGACGTTAGGCCTAAAGGTTTTGTAAGTAGCCTAGCTAGAGTATTTTAAGTCGAAAAGGTTGGTATAAGCAAGTATAAGTTCGGAAAGAGGCATCGCCTATCCAACATGGCCGTCAGCCTAATGTGCATGTGGGTCATTCTCAAATAAAATGACCCTTGTGCTGTCCCACCTTAATATTATTTTTTTTTAGATCAAAATATTTATTTGCATAAATTTTGGTTGTACATTTTCAGAATACTTATAGTTTTTATTAGCTCCCCTGAATTTTTTCCCCTTTTATCTTGTAAGGGTTTACCTTTAATTCAATGTCGGGTATTGCAAAATGTGTTAAAACCCATGTCCCTATCCTCAAAACCAGAAGTGTTTTTGTAAAATGTTTGACTTTAATACTAAAAATTTTTTTAGTCTCTAGATTGGAATTAAAGCGAAATAACAGTTTAAAAACTGTGTGTTAGTGACTTTTTTTAACAATTTACATTTTCAAACAATAACTGTGGAAAGTGTTTGTCCCTAATGTGGCAATCATAATAATGTCATGACTGTTACCATTGTAAAAGTTTAAAAATTTTTCAAGAAGGCAGTGGATCAATCTAGAAGAAAAGAAGAACAGCTCCTGACATGGCATCATGGAAGTTTGGTTGTTTTGACATGAGAACTCTTTAAAATGAAAAAGTAAACATTTTAACGGTGAGTATTTTAATTCAATGTCATGAATGTTACCAAGATAAAACAATTTTAAATTTTTATTTAATATTTTATTTAACAATTGAGTTAAGTTACAATCAAGTTCCAGCTCATAGCAAACATAACCCTACTTTTTCAAATGGGTTGTTTTAAAGGGTCTACTGGACCCTGTATTATTTCGGTGTGTTGCATGGTTGTACTTCATCGTATCTAACGACCAATTGAGAAAAAGTTAAAATTCGTTTTACTTTTTTTTTTTTTTTAAAAATTTCTTTT
>JAMZAV010009153.1:0-24245 GCA_024449915.1 Sweltsa coloradensis | reverse complement strand
AATAATTTTTGTTTATTGGCTGGGGGAAAAAGTTGATGCAATACAATATTATTGTACATTATCGACGTAACCAACCCTTTAAATGTAACAAAAATTTAAAATGTGCAGTTACAATGCTCAATGGCAGACTTTAAATTAATGCGGACCAAGCCAACACTGGGCACGACACCGTCAAATAACAAAAAAATGACCAAACTGAAATAGGAAATAGGGTTAGGCACAATTATCGCGGGCGTCACCAAAATATCCGGGTTTTTTGGGAACAACTTTACACGATTTATAATGTGATACAAATAATCAAAACCATAAAAAGGGCAAATTTTTGCTGGTTCGCAGTTGTAACGCGCCCATTACCTTTTGATAGGTCAAACGGCGTATGTTTCCCCCAGGAAAATGATTGTTTTTGGGTTTTATTACGTAGTTATAAAAAACATAGAAGGGGTAGTTTTTTAAATAGGTACAGACTACATCCCAAGAAATTTGAAATCGGATACAAAAATAAAAACGCAACAAAATAACACAAATTACAATTAAAAATACGAAAAAAAATTGTTAATACATTTAATACTTTTAAAAATCTTGCATATTTAAACTGTTTCCAACAAAAACACTGTCTTCTAAAGCAATAAAAACATACACGCTAGAGTTGCAATTGTTTTTTACCGTAGTGTTTGCCGTCGTTTTAATTTTAGGAGTTCCTTTTTTTCCCCCAAAAAAAAAACCTCTAAAACTCACCAAATCAAATCCATAAAATCAAAAAAATTCTGTGGCAACCCCCCAACCCCCATTTTGTCATACAAATAGTACCGGTGGGGGGGGAAAAATAGCAATTTATTTTCTAAATCACCCAAAATTTTAACAGCCCGAAAAAATGTGGTTTCAATCTGGAAAAGTCGGGAATTTGATACCGGGAATTAAAGCAGACCCCCTGGGGGGCGAGTTTCAAATCGTACCCCTACTGTTCATAAAAATTAAGCATGCTTATAAAACATGTATAAATTATGGCAAACATCTACTCTAAATAAAACACACATCTAGAATATTTAGAAAAAAATTTAACAGAAAGTTTGTTATACAGAGTGAAAATTTTGCCCCCCAAACTGAACGCCATTTCTTTTGATGGCTGCAGCATCTTATTTTTATTTAAATTTTAGTCGATTTTTATTGATGAATCAGGGAAAGAAAAAAACACATCAGAGATTTGATGCCTATTTATATTAGTGATCGACAAACGACTTTTCGATATTCAAGCGATGCCATTTTTCCCCTCCTTATTGAATTGAAGCTTTTGGAGACTCTCCAGGCCACTTTGGATACGGTCAGTTAAGCTTTGCTCGGATCTACTTTTTGCTATGGGGCCTGGGGAAACCACACAAACTTCAGAGACCCGGCTTTGCTTTCGGAGCACGCCAGGCAAGGTGGCAGAGGCTATCACAAACAGGCAGAATGATCCCCTGGGGCTGGCTCGAAACTCAAGTGGCGGACGGGGACTGGGAAACAAAAAACCAAGGAATGAGCTACACAATTTAAAAGTAGGGGGCCGACAATTTTTTTTTTCCTTATTCTATCGGGGGTTTTTTTTTTTAAACACTTTTATCACCTCCAGAAAGAAGAAATGGTGTTTTTCTTAACAACTTGCTCACCCTTTTTTTTTTTTTTTTTTTTACAATGTGACCAAACCTGTGTGTAATTTCTGCGAAAAAAAAGGCATCAAACTTTAATCTTAGTTGATACGTTTTAAAATGGGATATTCAGGATCCTGGCAGTCACCACTGTTAGGAACAAAAAATTTGGGTTGCAGTTGGCAAAATTGCCTGGAAGAGAATTTCAAAAAGGCAACTGCGATTGCGGGCTGGATTTATAAATAAATATATATAATTTATAAAAATAAAAATAAATAGTTTGTTCGAATACATATAAATAAACTTTTTATCATTTGATGTAGGTGATATAGGTCGTTAGTTCCTGGTGACTAGTATTCGAATATTCATATTGGCAAAAGACAAATTTGTATTTAGTTTATATATCAACTCTTCAGGATCTCTATTAGTTTTGCATGGATGTAGGTTAACAACTAATCCGTTAGCACTGACACGATTTAAAATAATGAAACAATTTATAAAATGTTGGGTGAAAGATCTGATTTTAGGCTATTCATTACAAAAAAATAAACAAAAGAAACAAATCTGAACTTATGGTAATCTTGTTTATTTTTAAGCAGTGAATAATCTAAAAATCATGATCTTAAAACTGACACGTTTGGGTAGCAATTTATAAACCCATCCTTCGCATTCGCAGAAAATTTATTGTGCAAAAACAATTTTTCATTAAAAACATGAATTTTTTACGTTTTCCCCCCCAAAAAAAGCGAGTTAGAAAAAAAAAACTTTTTACATATTTGACTTTTTTTAAAATGACCTTCAACTGTTACTTTTTAGACCTAGCAATAAAAAATATTGCCCCTACAAGACTATTATGATCAATAAGTTAGAACATCTAAAAATGAACTTGAACATTAAAAATCCTCTCATTCCCTGCCTTTCTCGTACGTGAATATGTATTTTTTATAACTTGTTTAAAATGAAAAAACAATATTTTGTGCGCGCGAAACGGCACTTCTTTATCGGTGGGCGTGTAGGATAACGCGAAGCTGTCACACCTCAGCAAACTTATGGGTAAGAAACGTCTGTTGCAAAAAAAATTTTACCTTAGTAGCATCCGTTTTTGAAACCTTCCCTCACACAATCCAATTTTGCGCGGGCCTTTAAAAAATTTTTGGTATTCCTTTCACACAATTTAATTTTGGTTTTAAAAATTTTTTTCGCCCAGTACAGCTTAAACAAGTTATTAAAAAACGAACGATTACTTTTCGGGGGCTACCATTGAATCAAGGAAAAAACTCTAAAATATAATTACTCCAAGGGAACGATTGCAGGTATAACTTGCTGGCTATGGGGCCAATCCCTATCGGATTCTCCTTAAAGTTTAAGATCACTATGTATACTCTGATTTTTAAAACTAAATAATAATAATAAAAATAATAATAATAATAATAATAGTAATAATAATAATAATAATAATAATAATAAAAATAATAAAATAAAATAATAATAATAATAATAATAAAAAACCATGACAACCTTTACTTGGAAATGGCATACTACAGATTGGTTTTTGATTAGAAAGTGATTTCAGGGGGTTTTCTTTGAGGTTTTGTGTTATTTTGATATCAGAACGTTTGGTATGGTATTCTCTCCCGCCTATCGTTAGCGGGTAGTGGAATTCCATGAGTTTATATTTGTGTTTTGTTTTTTAAAATTATTTACATTTTTATAATGGGAAAAGTTTTTGTTTTTTGCGTCAAGGGAAAATAGTGAGAGACTGCTGCTAAAGGGTATACAAAACAGTGCAGGAGATCAAGGTTACTTGAAAGTTAAATAAAGGGAAGTTGGAAAAAAGATGCATGTTGTTAGAGAAAATATAGAAAATGGAACCAGGTTTTAAAAAACGAAGAAATTAAAAAATGACCCTGGAACTATAATAGAGCACGGGTTGATGATAATGATAACCTTAATCATACTAAAAACCCCAAACCCCCTGGAAGAGAGGAATTACCGAATTAATGTGTGCCATTTTTATGGAAAGAAACCCGGGGACAATAATTTGAAAAACCACCCAATTTGCGGGAACGAACCCCAAAAAAGAAACCCAAACTGAATGCCAACAAGCTGCGAATCAAAGGGATTTATGAAAAAAAAAAATATTGATTACGAGTTAAATGTAACAAACAAAATGTAAAGTTGGGTTAAAAGGGGTAGCCTGCGCCTCAAAATCAGGGGGAAGAAATGGACAATGCTTCCCAAAGATTTTTTCCCATACCCCTGAGGAAAGAACAGACAATATGGTACCCGATAGGGGTTTGGTGGAGGAACCCCGAATGTCAATGAACCAATCTAGAGAAAAGGTTCCCGTTTTTATGAAAAAATGCCAACTTAAAGGACGAAATTTTCTCAAAGGATACAAATTCAAAATATTTCCCTAAACTCCCGTGAAAAGCCCCCGCAAAAAAAGATTAACAAAAAAACAGAACAATTTTAAACTCAAATGCTAACGCTGTTTAGAAAGAATTATTGTTGAATTTGCATCCAATAGACAAAAAGTCTTAATCATTACTTTATGGAACGGCCCCAGTTATTAAGACAAGCTTTTAAAAAAGAACAATCACTTTTTAAAACAAGTCGTATTACACCAAAGTGGAAAATACGAATTCAAAAAAAAATTGGGCATGGCGGAAAGACCTATCCTTTTTTCATGAAATAAGAACTAAAATTTTAAACTTTTTTATAACTTTTCTGTAAAGAAAAAGAAACTTTTTGAAAGTATATATACACAATCCCAAGAGCGGTTTTTAAGAGAAGAGCAATTTAAAAAAGAAGATCCAGGCAAAAGGCCCGGAATAAGAAGTACACAAAAAGAACGCTCAAATTTTTACAAAATAAACTTTTCTCAGAAAATGGAAATAAATTCTACAGAGAGCTTGGAAAAAAAAACATTGAAAAAAAAAATCACCAACAAAAAATGAAAAAGAATTTTTTTGGAAATCAACTGGGAAGATAACAAAAAACTAATTCAGAAGCTAAATGGATTCAACATCAAGAATTGGATTTTGCTGTTCCCGGATTGAATTGGGAAGAAAATTTCATTGGGTGATTTGTCTATTCCCTTCGGAAAAATTCTAGTGGAAAAACACCAGGGCCGACAAAAAAAAAAAAAAACAAAAAAAAAAATTTTTTTTAAAAAAATTTTCCAAAAACTTTTGTTTAAAACAACTGAAAAAAACCAAAAAATTTCCCTACATTACTAAAAAAAAACTTTGCTTTAATAAAAAGCTTTTTTTGTTCAAAAAATTTTAAGCCGGGAAAAAAATTGGTGAAACGGGTGTAAAAGGTATTTTGTTTGGGGAAAATTTGGAAAATTTTTTAAAAAACAAAAAATTTAGATTGGGTTAAAAAACCCCGAAAAATTTTAAGGGGCCCCCAATTTGGAATTAAAAATTTTTTAAAAATACCCAATTGTTTAATTTTCAAAAAGGCACAAAAAAGTTGAAAATAAGAGGGGCGAAAAAAGGATCATAATGTTTAAATAAAGAAAATTTCAGGGGATTTTTTACGATTTATTTCAAGGCCTTTGAAAAGTGCCCAAAAAGGTTTGGGGGATTATATTGAAAATGGAAAAAAGTCCGCCCCCAATTGGGTTTAAAAATTTTAAAATTTTTTTCAAAAAAAAAGGGAAAAACAAATAAAAATAGAAAAAAAGGACGAATTTTTTTATAATTTGGGTCAAAATCAAGAAAAGGGCATTCAAAAAGGGGGTTGTTAATGAAAAAAATCCATTGAGAAGCTTCCTTTGGGGGCAAAGTCCTTTTAATACGGAGGGGGTAAAGGTTTGCCAAATGAAAAATAAATTCGAAACCGACCCTAGATTAATATTGAAAAATGAAAGGAAAATTAAAACTATTAATTGGGCAATTTCGTGCCGAATTTTTTGTTTGGGAAATTGATTGGGGATTTAAGAAAGGGAATTTCAAAAAAAGGGAAAAGTTGCTAAAGGAAACCTCCCAAACTTGAAAAAAGATATCCAAGGGGAATGGAGGCCAAAAACTCAATAATATCAAAAAGAAGGGTTTGTTACAAAATAAAATGAAAATAAATGGCAGCAGATTAACAAAAACAGGAAAAAAAAAATTTTTAAAGTTGAAAATTTAACGGAGGAATTTAAAACCCTATTAAAAGTCAATGGTCCCTATAACAATGCTTTGGGAAAAATTTAAGGGAAAATTTTTCAAGACTTTAAAGGTAATTTAAATTTCATGGGAAATAATTACCAAAACCAAAAAATTGACCCCAAAAAAACCCAAAAAGGGGGGAAAAAAGTAATCCAAGGGGAAAAGAATTTAGGGAAGTGAAAACTTCAAAAAGTTTCAAACCAAAAAGCAATGTGTTTTGTTAACTTTTTGAAGGAAAGGGAGCAATTATTTTGATCCCCGGTTTCAAAAACAAAAATTGACAGGGGATTTAAAAAATTTTTTAAAATTTTAAAAATTAAAACAATTCAAAAAGGTACTGATAAACCGGAATATTACAAGGGATCAATTGGGGGCAAATAACAGTCAAAGGTTTTAAAAAAAATTGGTTTTAAAAACAAAAAGCTAAAAGTTTGAATTTTGAACTTTCCCCTGACCCAAAATAATATTAAAGGAAGAAAGAAAACCCCAAAAATGGGGCCCAAAAAAATTTAACAATTAAGTGGTGGGCCCCAATAATTAAAGGGGGAAATTGGGAAAAGTTTTTGGAGCTCCAAACAACTTGGAACAAAAAGTTTAAAAAAAAAGAACCCCCAAATCGAAAATTTTGATGAAAAGTTTGTTTTTTTGTTTTAGTTTTTTTAAAGATTTTTTAAAAGGTTGGAGGGCACCAATTTTTTTCTGGTGAAAGTCTTAAAAACCCATTATGAATGTTAATTGGGAATAAAAAAAAATTAAAATTTTTTAAAAAATTATAAATGCAAACTTTGACAATGAACAATTTTTTTAAACCAAGCGTAAATTTCAATTTAAAAATTTTCAATTAAATTGGGTTTGGCGAAAAATAATCACAAAAAAAAGTTTTCCCAAAACCAGGCCCCGTTTTTAAGGTCAATGTTAATATGTAAGTTATGAGAAATGTTTAAAAAAAAAAAAAACGAAAAAAAATAACTAAAAAATCAAAATGGAAGTATTGTAAGTCCCAAAAATTTTTAGCTTGGTTTTGGGGCCAATGAAAAATAAAAAATAATTAAATAAAAAATTTTTAAAAAAAAAATAAATAATTAAATAATAATAAAATAAAAATAATAATAAAAAATTTTTTTTTTTATTTTATTTGTAGTACTTTCTTCCAAACCTTACATTTTTAACATTCGCCCTTTCCCAAAAACTGCGCATGCAGCTTATCTGGGAACTATGTTTATTAAAGAAAAGGGGATTTATTCATTCGACACTTAACCTAATATAATTGAAAATTTGTTTTATTAAATTTTACCGACTGTGATTTTAAACAAAAAAATGTGATATTATATAAAGTTTTGACATTATGAAAAAATTTTATGAATGAACGGGAATAAAAGAAAATTGAAAAATACCTGAAAAACAAAAATATAAAAATCACAAAAACCAAAAATTCCCACTCAACTAAATTTTGTTTTGAAGCAAATATGTCTTTAATTTAATTTTTATTCTCAAATGAATCTAATTCTTTAATTCTGGAAGAATCTTATTAAAATATAAAGGTACAGTAGTTTAAAACGATCTCTTTCCCATATTTATTGTTAAAAGGGTGGAAAACGGGTTAAATTCCTGCATTTTTGGCTCGATTGAAGGTTGTGTCAAAAAGAATTTTATATTTTTTGTCAAAGTAATGCTTTAAATAACAGCTTTAAACAAAGATTTCCCTAACTGGCAAAACATCAAATAGTAAATACAAACCCGAGACACATTCCCCCCAACGTTTCCCCTTTTCTTCATCATTTTTTATAATTTTTTTTTGGGTAATGATTTTAAAATTTTTTAAGTTGCGAGTAAGATCATTACCCCAACCGATATCCCGTAGAAAAACTGACTCAGCTGGGCCCAATATATACCATTTACGGTTTTTAAATGATAAAAAATTTCTTTAGGGCGAAAAGCTGATAAGAAAGGATCTTAGCTATTGCATAGTTTCCCTTTTTAAATACCCCAGCAATATTTCGATTATTTCAAGACCTAAATGGGGATGGCTGTAACATTAAATTTTTTTTGTCTGCAGAAATATAAAAAAATTTTTCCAGCGTTCGTGAAAAACTTTTAAAATCGTGAGCAAATAACCTCATACTGGCATTCCGATCGGCTTTTAAAAAGGTGGGAGATATGCCCAATTCTAGTTTTTTCCGCGTTGTAATGAGTCTCATGTCATGGTTCCATTTCAAGAGATTAAAAAAATCTGCCTGCAAAAAATTTCTACCTAGTTTGAGTTCTTTTGTATTGCTAATAACAGCGGGCGTCCGCATAAAAAAAAAATAAACACTTGACAATATATCTGACCATAAAGTTGACATATATAAATATAGCTGAACCCAAATTACCCTTGTGGTAAGCCACGCGACATATTTAGCTTTACTATACACATCCCCCCTTTTTACTTTTTGCTTCTATTCAACAAAAAGTTTTCAAAAACCACGTTAAAAATCGTACCTCGTACGCCTATTTTTTGTAATGCATCTAAGAGTATAGGTGTCAAGGGTATCAAAGGTTTTTTGAAATCTTTTGAAAAATACATAAATATATGACAATTACTATCAATTTGGAGTTTATTTTGTCAGAGAACGATCTAACAGGTCTTCTGTGCTTTTTCCTTTTTAAAAACCATTTGTTTTTTTGTTAATTATATTAAATTTTGTCATTAGTTTATTTAAACAGTCAGCACGTATCTTCTAATTTTTTTTTCAAGCTTGGCAGTATTGCAATGGGCCTGAAATTTTTTATGTCGAAATGATCCCCCTTTTTTATATTTTGGTCTTTAATTTAAATTTTCAGCCATCGGGGTTTTATTCCTTTTTTTAAAGACAATTTTTATAAACAACGCTATTCCGGACTTATTTGATCTGCAATTTTTTTGTAAATCTTTCTTTCTAATTCCATCAATGCCAGCCTGTTTTCACTATTATACATTTATTATATTTTTAAAATTTTAGCTAACTAACCGGAGGAATGTCTTTGATTGGAGCTGTCTATCATACCTCTTCCTCGTAGCGAAATAAAACCAGGATTTTATAATATAAAAAAAATTAATAATAAAAATTTAATAAAAAATAATAATAATAATAATAATAAAAAAATATAATAATAAAATAAATAATAAATAATAATCACCCGCTTTGGGGGACATTATAAGAAATGATAGCGATTTTTCAAAAAATATGCCCCGATTGGGATCGAACCCAAACCTTGGCTTAACCCAATAGTTCAATAAAATAAAAATTTTTGTTTTTAAATTATTTTTGGGAAGTAAATTATTTCTTTATACTTTTAAAAACAATTATAAAAAACAACCCCACAACCCACAAGCGACTTAGTTGGGGGCCCGGGCTCTCTGAATTATATTCGGAACCACCATGTCCTTTTTAAACAAAAACAGGCTGTAAAAAAAATAATTGTTTGATTTTTATGCTTAAAAGTCCATATATTGCCTAAGGCTTTTCGATACGATAAAATAAAAGAAATAAATGAGGATCAAGTATGAAGGGAAAGGTTTTGGAGGGGAATCCCGGTACCGGCACGTATCCTACTCCTTTTGAAAATTACTAAGGGGACCAACGGCTTTAAGTCCCATCCGAAAAGACGGTGTAACCTTAACAATCATAGGTTCCTCCTCTAGCCCGGACTGCCGAGCAGACGTCGAGGAGAACAAAGCCGTTACACAAGTTCTCGAACCCTCCCTGCTCTAACCAGCAGTAGTATAGGCCCTACGTGTGTTTCAGGGAAGAGCGTTCACCCACGCAACCCCTGACCACGCCCGAAGGTTGCTTAACTTTGGTGTTCGAGTCAGAACCGCTTAAACGTCCTCGGCTAAACCGCTGTCTGTCTGTAAATAAAGACTGAATTAATCCTTATTCTTTTCCGGGCTTGTGCCCTCTATATATTGTATTGATATGTTGTTCCTCTCTGCTTGAGGTCTTTTTGTCATCACAATATTGTTAAAATAAATCTATTAATAATTATTAACCTGGCAATGTAAACCATTAACACGCTTTAGTGATTTAGTGAGGTTACAAATATTGCAAGGTAAGCATATTATGTTGTACACAATAAAAACAACCTGTCGGAAGTAAAATTATGAAAAGCAGCTAGTTAAAATTTGCCTTAGGCTAGAATTAAAAAGTTATAAAATGAAGTCTATAAGGGCTTGAGATGATGTAATGTTTCCGCTGAAGGCAGGTCGATAGTAAAATGTACATGTTAGATTGCTACTATCGTCATTCAGTATAAAACGCCGTATAGGCGCTGGTCAGGTATGTAATTGCTAAGTTAAAGATATATACTAAAAATGTAATAACCAATAAAACATCAGGTGCTAGGTAAATATAGTTTACAGTATCGAGGCCTAGACATGCTGCTCTTCGAAGAGATGTAAGGCGTGTGTACTTATCTCTGTTGGGTCGTGACCAATTGCCAGATCAGAGATTAGAGGATTTGTGTGACCCGCTACAGAAGAGTACATTATATTTACTATTTTGGGGGAGATCTTTAGGACTGACTTCGTAATTTGCCAGAGCGACTTGACAGAGGCATTCAAGGCCTCGATTTTTCTTGTCCATTCTCTGTTGCGATGGGCAGAAATACGTGTGCCATTTGATTTAATATTTGTTTGATGGCCGGAGTGCGGTGCTGTTCCCAGACCCTCTTACTCGGTTTAAGGCCTGTATTACTAGATTACTATAGATTATTATTATTAGATAATTTATGTATAATGTGACTAAATATTATGTTTATGTGACGAAGTCAGAGCCAAAAGCCAGCATTCGAACATGGGCGTGGGAAAGTTTAACATAGTTTCTAACACATTGATTAATTTTAATTTAATTAAATATAAATTCACATTTTAATGTACATATTTTTTAACGTTTTGTTCCCCAAGATTGTTTAATTATCTATTGTTCTTGTTATGTATTATACATTACGGAAATTGTTTAACAAATATGTATTATTTTTTTGTAATTAAAAAATCATTTGTTATAACTATATAAAGACTGTACATAAATGAACGACTTTTTAACAATGCACAATGCAACCGCATAAAATCCACCGGTCACAATGCCGCGAAGTTTTAGTTCTACTCCGATATGATAATTTGATGTTGTGGATTCGAATTGGTTTTACGTACTCTCTAATGTTATTTCCTCAAAACATAGATCCAATTAATTTACTTAATATGGCGGGTAATATTGTGTGTATATTGATATGAACCTGTCGTTCTTATATGTTATAGATAACATATTTTATAATTAAAATAACATATTGTTGCGTTTACCGAAACAATAGTGCATATCATGGGAACCTGGGAAAGCAAGCTAGATACAACAGTCCCTTTCCATCGAATGTACTAAAATTGAATTGTAAAACACCCCTGGATTGCGTTTGAATCAAACCATTGACATACACATAATATTCAAGTTGCATGAGCCATGAGATAATGCCACTAGAATAGGGCTTATAGCTTGTAGCCATATCGATAATAATAAAACGTAAAACATATTTACGCGCGTGCGTTCATCCACGACCCACGCTGGCGTTTTAAACGTTAGTGCTTATAATCAGACAAATATTAGCACACTTCTTCGGGATTGTGTACGTGGTCTTATTTTAAAATCGACTCTTTGTACCGCATAAAAGAGAAACATTCCCAGGCAGGCTTCATCCATCTTATTCACTGTTTGTGTGTGCAATCGTGCGTGAAATTGGGTCGATGTTTAGCAGTCGATGTTTTTTTAAAAGCTTTGTGTTTTTCACCCCCTTCATATAACATAAACAACGAGCTCTAAAAAAGGTACATGATTGGCAATCTATAAACAGTTTCAAATGTAGTCTGTAGTAACAAGGTTATGCCCAAATTCCACGAGTTGGGCCCGTGTGAAGTTTAGCGCCAAAAGGGAATCTGGTTGTGACTAGTGGCTAGATTGGGAGTGGTTGAAACCTCCCCCTATTAATCCCCCGTCGTACTGAGATTCAGGGCCCTTTGTTCTCGCTGCAATGACGAGTCCCAAAACCTTCTCCAATTAAATCCCGATAGGGAGCATCCTCCAGGGAAAGACGAGACTGAGGAACCCGTTGCTGCGCCTCCCAGCTCAAAAAGCAATAGTAATGAACTTTTCAAGAGCAATATACTGGGAGATATTTCATCGCGTATAAGACGGGGGAAAACTACGCCAGCCGAGATTGGCGTTACGATGCTGCAACACGAATTATTGCCTCTTAGCTGATTTTTCTTGTTTTTTTGTCTAGCTCGCTTAATTATGTTGGCGTTCTACAAACATGTTGGAGCCAAAATGAAAGCTTTTGTATGATGTTATACGCTGCATGTGCTAGTTAAGATTGCACTAGAATCAGCGACAGCAACGTGTATGCACACTAATGTACAAAACTAATAAATTAAGGGATTTCATGAAAAATAGCCGATACTTATATTTAAACAAGCAAAGGTACGGAAATCTATATTTGAGCAACAGAAGAAGAGAAGAAGAAGAAGGAAAAGAAGAAGAAGAAGAAGAAGAAGAAGAAGAAGAAAAAAGAAAAGAGAAGAAGAAGAAGAAAAAGAAGAAGAAGATTGATTGATATGATTGAATTAGGACTTAATTTTAGCCCGGGATTAAGGCCAGTGAGGCCTATTCTTACATCCAACCTTAAAAAATGTTGTACAAATTGATACAAATTATATTATGACAGATTACTACACACTACTAATAGTACACTACAAAATATTGTAACACAAATTAATTAACGATGCATAATAACATGTTATATAAAAAAATGTATCGTATAGCCTACCGACTTTATTATTACGACAGAAGAAGAAGAAGAAGAAAAGAAGAAAGAAGAAGAAGGAAGAAGAAGAAGAAGAAGAAGAAGAAGAAAAAATAAGAAGAAGAAGAGAAGAAGAAGAAGAAGAAAAAGGAAAAAAAGAAAGGAAGAAGAAGGGGAAGAATGATTAAACTATGATCATAAAGTTGAGTTAAAGGCCACATTGAAGTAGGTATTGGACTTTTGCCTACGATACGGGCAAGATCGAAGTATTTTCTTAACTCACGGTTATAGTCATTCTGTTTCCGATAGTAATGCTCTGTGCTCGATTCTGGAATGGGAAGTGCCCCTTTTAATATGAAAACAATATTGTGAAATTTGTATTTGCATAAAATGTAATTTTACAAAACTGCATATTTATTTGTTTTTTTCCCCATTTCAAAAAAATAGCAAAGGTATTCAGTTTGATCATTGATTTTCATTGACAACACTTTTGGAGCGGTCATACATTGCAGTAATAATATGAGTTACATTAATTATGATTTAAAAGAGATAGTTATGGGTCGCCAAAAATATGGTATGTCATCATTCTTACAAATATTAGAGAAACCCAATCGTTAGACGTATTTAAAATATTCTCGATAAGTTTAATTGGAATTCAAGCAAGAGTTAAAGTTTGTAAGCACATGTAAATTTGTACTGTTCTTTTGATTGTATTTGTTAATTTGTGTTACGGTTTTTTTTTCCATTGTGAGCAATTAAAGTGTACATTTTTATTTAGGGTTAACCGAGAATGTTTCGTTACAGTAAATAATACGTAAATGATAATTAACTAAGGCAACAGTTTTGAATTGGGGTTTTTTAAGAATTTCTTTTTAATGATAATGTATAATTTTTGTTAAAACATATCATAATGAATGTTGTTATTATATTTTTGCTATGTGTTATGATAATAATAATAATACTAATGATAATAAAGTACCGGTATACTATAAATTGTTTTAATAATATGTATTATGTATCCGTAATGCTGTGAAAGATTGTTTGTAGTGCTTGTGCTTTGAAACACCGCGCTTAGGATGGCCTGCGTCTTTCTTCTACATCTCCGTGTTTGATGCCCATCTTTCCACGGCTTACCACTTGCCACGGCCAACTTGTTTAACGATTCCAATCGGTACGAGTTATCAACAGGGATGAAAACGGATATTTAACGACAAACGTTATTGTAGTGAAAACTTTTATTGTATATGTTTTTATTACATTTATAAAAATAGGACTGTCATCCACATCTTGTTTATTTTCTTTTAAATCACTTACTATAATAATATCCAATATAAGTTAATTAGCAATTACGTGCCAAAAATCGATTTATCCCTATATAATATGTTTTTTAACGCTCTTTATTTTATACATCTTGAGTGAAATTGATACCATGAAGCGACGTGCACTGTGCAGTGTGGTGTTACTTTGGTCCCCACTAACAAATACTTTGAAGCAGTGTTCACTGTTGGTTGTAGGATACAAGTAGGGTAATAGATAACTAACTCGGTTAGGAAGGAATAGTTAATAGTAATACAATTCAGAAATTACATAATCCATCCCGACCGGGTTTGAACATGGTTTTCCCACATTCCAGGTAGGCGCCTTAGCCAACTAGACCACCGAGACGGTAACGTTATAACTTCTGAATTGTAGTTTGTATTAAATATTAAAAATTCTATCTACAGGGAGTGTTTCCCGACAAAAAAATCGGAAATAAAGGAATAACTGGCAAATGATCTATATATAACAAACCTAATAAAACAATTATTGCTAGGGCTGGGATCGCGTACATGTATGTATGGTTTGCTTTATTTTGAACTCGTTACCTCATTCGGAATTAAATCGCAGCTCCAACCACAGCTGCGAATGCGTTTATTGTCCGATGCAATGTATTGTACTTGACGGGTCCAAATGTTGTCAGTTTTTAGTTAGAGCGTACACATTTCAGAACTCATTTGCATACAAGTAGAAAGGGGCGACAATTGTGAATATTATTTAGCTGACAAAATTGCTCACCGAATTAACATCGAAATTTTGACAGCTACTGTGATTTCAGTCACTCATATCACGTGCAATTATCCTCATGGTAGCTGAAAATACGTGCCGCTTGTAAAATTGTGAATTTTAATAGATCTCATATTCGGTCCTGTGTTAAAACTTTGGCTGAAACAAAATTTCAGAGGACAAATACGTCGAGTAACAACTCTCGGGCTCTTCATTTATAAAACAATATTAATCATATTTTCTTCGCGAGTCCCGTCTATCTATCTTTTGGGATATTGTTAACTCATTTATGTGCTACCCCAATGATAGCAATTTTCAAACGGCTGTCTTTGCGACAAAATTTAAATTTTAGATACAACTTTTATTCTCAAGACGAACTTTTAATTTAATCTAAATTTCCATAGCAAAATTTTCAATCACTTGTTATTGAGTTTGAAAATTGTTATATTAGAAATCTACAGAATCAATAATTGGCATTTAAGAAAAAATGGCATAATTTTACATTTATTTCCTTTCGTTTTGCTGATATTGAAAATTTTCCCCTTGACTTGCTGCAGAATTTTACAATCCAATGAGAAATGTAAATTTACTTCTTTTTACTTTTACTTTGGCAAGTTTTTGCCCTCTGTATAAACCCCAACTGTTTTACATTGACCAGAATATTTTCTATTCTCTTTACGTAGACCTGCATTTAAATATGAATTTCCTTTATATTGCATAAACACAAAAAGCTCTAAAAATGTCAAATTAAAGTCTACTTTAAGCCAGCAACTAATCGAAGACAAAAACAAAAAACTTTCCCGATAGCTAACTAGAACCTTGCAAAAACATGGTGGGGAAAGATGTCAGTTTATACAACTGTCAGCTAATTAAGATCTAGTTTAAAACTCATTTGGTAAACGAAATTTAATTCCTTATTGCAAATTTCTTCATGACAGTCACCTTGGTTAAACGAATTTTGTTTTGAATGTATGCTTCGTCATTCATTTCATAAAAAATTAGATTGAAATTTACTAAAATGGGCCACTTCACGTTCATTTTTTTTTGCTGTAAACCAGAGTCCGAGTGCAGTTAAATATGACGAAATAAGTGTAGTTGGATGAGCGAAAACGAAGACTTCAATTTCACTGACCCCCAAAAAAGTAACTCGGGTGTTTTTTTTTCTGTTTGTTCGCTCTCCTCTACGGGCAAACGGCATATGCGATTTGATGGAAAATTGGAGGGAACCTTTGTTTTCTCTGAACTTAGACTATCCACGTTTTTGGGTATAATCAAATAAATATTTCTCATGAATATCGAACTTTTACGATTTTTTTCGATTTTTAGTGCGATATTTTCGTGACATTTAGGCCGATTCTGACCAAACGGGTTGGGCTACAACGTTCGTATTTTACCCTGGACATTAAGGTTTATTTCTTCGATTTTTTAGTCGGGAAACACTCCCGTAGGTGTAATTGATATTATTTTCTACAATTCATAAATTAAAAAAAGTCCGCCCCAACCGGGAATCGAACCACGGATCTCCCGCATTGCGTTGCATTGCATTGCGGGAAATCCGTGGTTCGATTCCCCGGGTTGGGGGAGACTTTTTTAATTTATGAATTGTAGTAAATAATGACATTAAGGTTATGGTGATGTAGTACCTTTGAAAGTAAAAGTTAAAAAAGTTATCCAGAATCCATAGAATAAAGGTTTAAATGAGTTTTTTGAGGGTTTTTAATAACAATTAACAGGTAACAATAGAAACTTGACAACAATCACCTACAATGCATTCAAAAAGCTTTTGCAAAGGAAAAGTGGTCCTACGCAAACTAAAAACTTACAAAAAAATTCATCATCCATCAACGCGGCGGGACTTGCGTTTTCCTAGTATAGTGAAAAAAAATTTGAGCCTCCGGCGGTTGGGGCTTCGCCCCAGACCCCAGCTTTCGCCCACAAAATCTGCTAATAGATTTGCCCCCCCCCCCTGCACGAAACAGTAATCATTGGACAAGAATAATCAAAAATAAAAGTTCATTCATCCATCCAATCCACCATCCTAGTTTTACTTGATTTAACCTACTTTTCCTGTTCTTATTGCAATACTCCTTAAACCTTACTATTCTTGAATTTCGAGATGATTTGAACTTCTTAATGGTTTTGAGTTTTGAGACGCTGCAACTTCTGGACGGTCTGAGCTTCGATAGGCCTTGAACTTTGAGACGCTATGTACCCCTTGGCCAGTGGCGTAACGCAAAACTTGTGGGCCCCCCCGCAAGTCCCTTTCGAGGGCCCCCTTCGAAATCATTTTCATGCATGTTTAAAAAAACACACACACAGATTAATTAAGAGTCAACTGTACCTATTTGAAACTCTCTCTTTGGCCACTTTCCTGCTTTCAGATGTCATCTGATAGATATGCATTTTTGCGTCAATTGTCAAGCAAGGAGATGGTCACTCTTCGAAAGTGAAAGATTACTGAACATTATGCGCAATACGCACAACAAATTCCGAAAATTACCAATTTTACAAAAATCCATCCAAAATCCTAAAAATCCATTTTTATTTATTTCGACTTTTTGTGATGGTTAAAAGAAATATGCTTTTATCAAAGACTGTTTATACATGGCCTTAACATGTGTGCAAAGTGTGGTAACAATCTGATAAAAAACTGGCTTCAGGAAAAGTTCCAGAAAAAATCACTGATGTTGCAGGCTCTTATATATAAACTATAAATGGAATATTTTAAACTTACATTTTCACTGCTAGTTTGATGCTTCAGCTTGGCCGTCAATCGATCTCATGATGAAGGGTGTATGTACAGTCTTCTAGTGTACAGGTGTATGTATAGTTCATTATACAAAGGTGTTTATACAGTCTCTTAGATGTCCTCCTAATCACTAAATTTGGTTTGCCTTCGTGCATTGGCATACGCAAATTTCGTTATTAGGCTGTCTACGTCAAGTCGGGTGGGCGCGTTCACTTTCAATGCTTATCATCGCAAGACCGCTCAGTTTAGCTGGCTCATAGAACTTCTCAAATAATTTTTGATGAGTATGTACTGACCGATAACCACATTTTCGACGAAAAGAACGAACTAATTTTTTGTTTTTGTTTGTCATTTAGTTCGCTTTGTCGTTTTAGTTTGCGTTTTTGAGAGCCACTTAAATAAGTTTTCTTCCATGAAACAGAATGAAAGAGTAATAGAGGGAGATAGAGAAATAAGGTAAGGTTTATGAAGGATTAGAGATACTGAGTATTCAAAGCCATGAGGCCAAATTGAAAGGTCATCATTTTGAGTTTTTGTAAGAATACTAAGAATTTTTTTTTGCTTGGTCATTTTGTCTTATATATACACTGTAAAAAAAATTGAAGAATAACACTATCCAAGGACGGGTAAAAAAGTTACTCCGGGATAGATAAAAACCAAACATGTGTCCAAGTATACATATTTTAAAAAACGCAATCCATTAGATACATGCAAATGTACACCCATTATATATTTAATAATCAACTATGTACAAGAAAAATAACTAACCTTTGGATAATCTAATATACCTCGACTATGTGGTTTTTTCAACTACTCGGATTATACTAAAAATTCATAAGGATAAGTAATTTTTCTATACAAACTTGAATATAAATCACTACCACCCATTCAAGTTTGGACATATCCATTGGATGGTCGTATTTACGCATCCTGGCGTAGGTTATATACTTGACAAATATAATTTCACCACCCATGGATAAATAATATTAGCAATACAGTTTAAACATTCTTAAACTACCCCCAAATTTAAATTATTTTACATATCTAGGGATAATCGTATTTACGCATCCTGGCATAGGTTAATAAGGTACTTGACCAAGATAATTTCACCATCCTTGGATAAGTAAATAAGCAATACAGTTACAATATTCTTCACTACCCTTGAGTAGTATATTACATATCTAGGGAAAAACCCTATTTACGCATCCAGGCATAGGTTATAATTATATACTTGTTGACAAAAATAGTTTTGCCACCCATGTATGGGTATTTACATTATAAAACCGAAGATAGCACTCGGACCGACGAGCTAGGACTACCTATTAAAATACAAATTAGCTCTAGAACATATATCTCTTTATTCAGAGTGGTGTCGTGAGGGTGGTACATAACTGGGATGGTGAAGAATGGGGGTGTTTATGACCTTATTATGACATTAACTCATAAGATAAAACTTATTGCTTGAAGCTTCAACAATTATTACTTGAAGCTTCTCCCTTCCCTCTCGGATACGCCACTGACTCACCTCCATGGAAAATATATAACATAATATTAATAAATAAACAAATGCTATTTATATGGGGCAAAAAAAAAAAAATAAAAGTGTGAATTACCTGTGACCAAGGAATGATTGTTTTTTTTGTGCCTTTAATAAATATTTTGCGTTTTACGATTTTCTTCAATTTGACGGTTCGGGAAGAGAATGTACCAGCATTAAAAATTAACATAATGTAAAATATTAAAGAAGTGACTGATTCCCTGGGGAATAATTAGCGCGTGGGGTGTCACACATTCCTAATCACGCACACTCATGCTAATAATTTAATATTCCCTCACACACCCATACATATTCAATATTCATGCCTTTTAGCAGTTCTATCTTTGGGTAGCTTGTCATCCCTCGCCACATAGTCGCCTCACCATCGAAATTTCCGGAGACTCTTACCTGACCGGAAAACCGACAATTACCAAACAAAGAATATCTAAAAATACCTTTATTGATGAGAAGACCAACTGGCCAAAGGGTTGAACGCGGTTTAGGAGCAAGAAATTAAAGTTGTTCAGGCATAAGTTTCAGTTTGGTATATCCACATGTAAAAAACATTGTGCATATAAAATATGTCAAAAACATCATCCCTAAAAAAACTCATTTTCCGTAATTGAACGTGACACCCACAATGACGCGTGTCACCATTGACGCGTGAGTTATGTATATTTTTAATCACTCACGACTTATCTCAACTCACGTGTGACTCACGACGCGCTCAGCTCTATAAAAAAATCACGCTTTGTAGGAAGTGGTGAATTTGAAGCATACTCTCATTCGTACATGAAACTATAAAAAGCTCAAAATCGAATACAGACAATACAATTGCTGAAAGCAAGAGATTAGAGCGTGGACCCACACCACACAGTAGGGTTTGCCATCAATCATTAACTAATTACTACTATCTAACAACTACATATTATTATAATAAACTAATTAAACACTGAACAAACATTAAATGAGAAAAAAATTATATGACATAACATCAATAAAACATTAAACCGAGGTAATCAATTAATATATTAATATTATCAATACATGCAGTATAAACTATAAACTTCCTGGCTCTCTTGTAAAAACGCATTTTATCCTGAACCTTAAACATGGCCCCAACTCAAACGCGCGCCACTCGAGTGTTGATGATTTCTGCTGAACAGTTGGTAATTCATTATCAAATATTGCATGAATGTTAATAAACTACCTTTTATATTGATATCCGCACTTGGGGTTTCAAATAATAAGTCTTAAAGATCCATCAAGACAGAAGTCCAAATACGCACCAAACCGTTTATCTTACGATAAATACAAATTATTTCCCGCGTTTTGCGTGGTTCACATTGACTTAATTAAAAAGTTGTCATCCAGTATGCAAAAAGTGCGTGAAAAATTTGTACACTTGGAATAAATTCCCAAAAATGACCAAAATTGAGTAAATTACGGTGATTTCAACTTTTAATTTTAAAATCAATTAATTAATTTTGGAATACACGTACTAGATACCATAGATGTATTGTCTATTAACGTAGGTGTGAAATTTGATGAAGGTGTTTAAAACCGTTTACCCCCCCGAAGAAAAAAAACAGAAAGCTGAGCGCCTAAACTCGTCTCAAGAGCATTATTGTACAAGGCGACAAAAGCGGCAGAGAAACCATTCTGTCCTAGCAAAAGGGGGGCAAAAGCAAGAGTATCACTTTTCCGAATCGATTAAAATACAGTTCATCCGTCACTATCACATTCAAAGTTTTTCGGGTTGTGAAAGTCAACATTTAAAAGCATGAGGAATAGAACTAAGAGAAAAAGAAAGGAAAAAAAAACATTAACATATTATATAAAAACAAACCAAAAAAAACAATATTTATTATTAAGACGATCCCACTAAAACTAATATGAGTTTTTCTGCACGGCATAGACTATCAGGGAATAAAACCCAAACTTTCGCGGAAAGAAAACACCGAAAAACGAATCTTCATTATTGTGTTCTAATCTTGAAAACCGCTGAGCAAAAAAGAACCTTCACGTTAATTATAACATATGATTATATACATCAAAAATGATCACAGCTATGTATCAGGATCCTAAACAAAATGCGTTACTCCAGTCCAGTTACAAGTCAATTGAGGCAGAAATTAGCATATGATCAATATAATCACATCATATTGTAACAAAATAATAATTATGAAAAAACCACAAAAATAAGGGAAACAAAGCAAAAATAAACAACCATGAACAACATTTCGTCGCCCCACCATAACTTCGTTATCAGTAATCTTAGACCTGTAGTGCGGTTTCATTAAAATTCCCTATTTTATTGAACTGAAAGAAAATTGGATTGCCCGCTCTTTCTGCATAGTCCGGTCAAAAAACAACACGGGCAAACTCGAGTTGAGTTTTTTACTCTCAAAAAGTGTTGTAAATTCAAAAAACCCTTCACAGGTAGTACTAGAAAAAATAGTAATTTTTAAAAAAATCCCCTTTCAAATACATAGCCTGCTTATTTTAGTTCATCTGCAAAAAAGGTTAACCTTTTTCTAAATTAAAGTAACGAGAAAGATATCAACTTTTTTATAATTAGACCAATGCCTAGGAAGTAGAATAATTAATGTATAGTAATGGATTGGTCAATAATAAGAATAGTCCAAGTTTTGTAGGACTCGTTTGGTATTTTTTATTATTAGAAGTAGTTGCTAGCTAGATTATATTACGTAACTAAGCCTTTAACAGTCTGAAAATCTCCCCAAAAATTGAATCATAATAATTAATATAATAAATGCCCTTGAGGACTCACATTGTTTTCGCCCCGCTGTCCGTAGTATTATTTAACACATCAGTTTTATCCAGTGTGACCCTCTTCAGGGCTCCGATGAATGTATATTTAAACGTTTTGATGGGCAGAAATTATGTGGGATAAGCACAGGATGATTCCAAATCTAATTCATGAAGACTTATCCCTCTATGCCCTGGGAATAAAAAAAACTTAATATTGTTGATTGCTTATATCCGCTTATCCGCTTCACTTTTTCCGAATCGATTAAAATACATTTCATCCGTCACTATCACATTCAAAGTTTTTCGATTGTTGAAAGTCAACATTTAAAAACGCATGAGGAATAGAACTAAGAGAAAAAGAAAGGAAAAAGAAAAACATTAACATATTATATAAAAACACCAAAATAAAACAATATTTATATTAGACGATCCCACTAAAACTAATATGAGGTTTTCTGCACAGCATAGACTATCAGGGAATAACCAAACTTTCGCGGAAGAAAACACCGAACACGAATCTTCATTATTGGTTCTAATCTTGAAAACGCTGAGCAAAAAAGAACCTTCACGTTAATTATAACTATGATTATCCGGAGAAAAAGGTCCGATGGAGCGCTAGTGGGCAATCAGCTGTTTTAGCAAGATGGCCGGGTAAAAAGGGATAGCTGCCGTCCACACGCTTGGCTAACATTGCATGGACCCCAAACTTGAAACCTACTTTTTTTTGTTGGAAACGTCCCGTTACATAATAGAAAATGATTCAGAACTATAGGTTGATATATTGTGGTATAGTTTAAAATTTAAACATAATGAAAATCTGTAAAGAATAAGTGATTTCATATAGGGTACGTTCTTCCCACGTACTGCATTTCAAATTACTAGCGCCTATGATTGTTTGCCCTAAAACAAAGAGCAAACAATTACTAATCCCAGAGTATAAAATAACCTTGTAGTATAATAAGCTAAAGCAAGCGTGGACAAGTAATTTGACAAAATGTTAAAGGTAGAGCTGTGATAAACTGAGAAAAAAGCGCGGAAATTGACGGCCGCCTAGCTTGGAGCTTGGCCTAGGGCCTAGGCCTACTGCTTGCCAGTTTCCAAAACCATCCCTAGGTGTCAAATGACTCGGCTAGAAGAAAAATAATAATTTTTGTTACTAAAATATAAATTTAAAAAATAATTAACCAGTCTGTATCCCAAAACTATCAATTTATTTCAATAAATTGCGATAGGCTCCGTCAGCTGTGTTGTCTAGGCGTGTTGATATCGCATTTACAGCCAAGTCGCCTAGGGCCTAGCAGACGTGCAAAACTCTGGCTTAAATAATAATATTCTGGGCCAGACTTAATTCGTATGTAGGCCATCACACCCTTCGAGCTTTTATAATATTAATGAAGAGCCTACACGAAATAATAAACATGTAGGCCCTAGGCCTACTTTGACCCCCGCACCAAAGCAAATCTAGGCCTAGGCCTAAAAATCTCGCGTGAACGGCTGACAAGGGATTTTAAATGTGCAAAACGAAGGGCGATGTGAGGTTAAAAACCATTTTCAAACATCTAGTCTTAATCTGCTTACATATAAACACAGACATTAATCGGTAGTGTAATCGGCTAGATAAAATAATGTCTCAAATATATGCTTCATTCAAGAACCTGTCAACATTCACTGCCGAGACCCAAAAGTCAAGTTTAGATAAACCCTTTCAGGTAGTTTTGTATGAGTAAATGGTTTGAAATGGATGGAAATCTATTTGGTTACTGTATTTTATTGCTTTCTAAATTGCAATTTTGGGAATTAAATATACAATCATAATATTTTTTTATATTTTGTAGACTGACGCGATTCACCATTTCGTTTTGTATCAGGTGGGCGTACCTATCCCCGATTTTCTAGTTCCTCACTCGGCGCCAGAGAGCCATACTGTTCCTTGTTTCCTCGGATATACATCAAAACTGACAAGCTATGTATCAGGATCCTAAAACAAAATGCGTTACTCCAGTCCAGTACAAGTCAATTGAGGCAGAATTAGCATATGATCAATATAATAAAAATCATATTGTAACACATAATAATTATGAAAAAACCTACAAAAATAAGGGAAACAAAGCAAAAATAAACAACCATGAACAACATTTCGTCGCTCACCATAACTTCGTTATCAGTAATCTTAGACCTGTAGTGCGGTTTTCATTAAAATTCCCTATTTTATTGAACTGAAAGAAAATTGGATTGCCCGCTCTTACTGCATAGTCCGGTCAAACACAACACGACAAACCGAGTTGAGTTTTATACTCTCAAAAATGTTGTTTAAATTCAAAACCATTTACAGGGAGTACTAGAAAAATAGTATATTTAAAAAAAAATCCCTTCTCACAATACATAGCCTGCTTATTTTTGTTCATCTGCAAGAAAAGGACTTTTCTAAATTAATAACGAGAAAGTATCAACTTTTTTATTAGACCATGCCTAGGAGTAGAAATTAATGTATAGTAATGGATGGTCAATATAAGAATAGTCCAAGTTTTAGAGGACCGTTGGTATTTTTT
>JAMZAV010009152.1:0-25793 GCA_024449915.1 Sweltsa coloradensis | reverse complement strand
CTTGAGGCAGAGCCTGACAAGTACAAACGCTTTTAGTCGGGAAGTAAACACCTTATCTCTTAGCATGTCGTACTTCCTGTAAGTGGTTTTAGATAACACTAATCATGCCATTTCCTGTTGAAGATATTTGCTGCCAACAAGCTTAAAACAATATTGTCTTTACTAAAGGATTTGCTTTGAACTAGGCCTATTTATTTTTCTAGTGTGCGCTAGGCCCTAGCTACGCACTGTAGTAGGCCTAGGCCTGGCCTACGCCTAGCTGCAATGTTCAAAACTTATTCAATTGGGGGGTAGGGCCTAGGCCTACTACTACTTTTAAACAACATCTTTAATGTAAAATGTCAATTATGAAGTTTTCCAGCTTCCTTTGCAGGGGTTAGGGTTAGGGGGGTTGTGCAAAGCTCGTTTGTATGTTGCAGTATTTTTTTAATGATAAGAAAGAAGAAAGACATTGTTTAGGCTGATTTTGCTTGAAAAAAATTACTAAAAATAGTTAGACCCCCCAACCAAAAAAGTAGGTAGGCCTTCTTAACCTCTCCAAATGCAAGGCAATTCATATCTTTCTTCAACATTATAGCCTCTAGGCTGTGCACGGTAGGCCTATTGGGGCACCTATTGGGAGGCGCAACGGATAAGAGATCGCAGCACCGTCGCTGAGTTTAGTTGATCAACTTGAACCACGTACGTTTTTCCATTTGATTTACATGCGCGCAGTAGCTCTCCAAAACTAAGATATTTCCCCACAAAAGTGGTAGGCTTAAGGTGTCGTGAAAACAGTAGGCCTACGTCACGTGAATGGTAAAGGACTAGGGTGGATGTACCGGAATTCGGCCACTTAAGGGCCTAGTTCCTACTAAAATCAAGATAGTATCTCTCCTAATGTCACTAAATCATACCCAAGCCCCTCTATTTATAGGTCCGAGTGTCCTTTATAAGTTTAAAAAACTATATCACTTGAATATGTGCATAATAACTGTAATTTCTTGAATATCTTTGACCAATACGTAATGTTCCCAATCCGACCACCCCCTGCTGGGAATTCGACCACTGTCTGCTCCTGAATCCGTCCGCACTCTGAATACAGTAATGGCCTATTATTAGACCAGTGGTAACCGATAACTATATTAAAACACGTGTGAAGTGAATATAATCATTGAAATTCGTTATTTAAATATGTTTTGAGCGGTTGAAATAGACGAAAAGTTCCTATAAACAGGTTAGAATGTCAATTCGGCCACCCTATCTTGTGCATTGCGTCATTGTAATTTCGTGGCTTACAGTAATTATATCAGGGAATATTTTTAATACATCCACTATTCCACGTATGAATCGGAGTTTTAGCTGTAAGATAAATAAATCCGTTTTCCTCTAACTTTAAAAGGGTTTTATTTAAATGAAAAGTTCGTCAGCTCTACGTACGACGCTCACAACGCCGCCATTTTAGATCTCCGGTCGGAAATTTTTCGACCACACACGCATTCGAGTCTACGATCTTGAATAACTCGACTGTCCTTGATCGAAAGTCGAAAACCAAAGAGCTTCGTAAAGAAAAATATCCAAAACTATCGAATACATGAGTCAAATGGTGGGAATATCTTTGGTTGAAGTCTTTGGAGAGGAAATGAGTGCGCTTCCATTGCATCACGCCGCCCGTCCGCTCAATCCGTCCACATCGCAATCTCGCATTTCAATGGTTATAGTAATTGTTCTATAAAACTGTTTGTTCACATATATTATTACGCGTATGCATCAAGGTTTCATCTTTCAGATGAATGGTTTCTTTTCACGCTGACTCAAATACAGATTAATTTAAAAGACAAATTCCTAGACCCACGCACGGCACGCAGCGCGGCTGTTTTAGCTCCGCCCCCATAAGAAGTGGCCGAAAATCTCGATTCGCGCACAAATCGACTCTTCAACATTTATATCTCGACTGTTTCTTAACCAAATATCGAAAACGAAGGCTTTTCTGAAAGAAAATACAACAAACTACGACATACATGAGTTAAATCTAGGGAAATGTGTCAGTCAACATTTATATAATGATAAATTAGTGGAAGTGGCCGAATTCACGCGCATGGCCGAATTCCGGTACATCCACCCTAGTGTATAATTATATTACGTTACGTTAGGTAGGCCTATATTTCCATAGTTTGTGTGGAACAATACATAAATCCATTTGTATCCTGGTGCGCGGAGGGGCCACTCAAGGTGCAGTAGTTCATATTCGCCGCCTTGTTCAAATTGTCATCCATCGGTCTCATGTCAATCATTTTATTTTGTGAATTTGCAGAATAAAATACAGTTCTAGAAATTACTGAGTGCAAGTTTGAATATTAGCCTTCTTCTCCTTTTACTGCTCATTTATCGGATAGAGATTTTATATGGCAACAGCTGAAGAGCAATGTTGAAGTGATGAATCCATTTTTCAAAATTATAAATTTGCTGCCAAAAATAGTAATAATAAAAGTTCTAGGGCCTATGCCTGCCATAACTAAAATGGTAGGCCTATAATATCAATGAATCCAAGATGACATTGAGAAACAAGGGCGCGTCAATCGGATGGATCACAATATTAATAAAATAAAATAAATTGTATTTAGAGTCTCTACCCACTCATTTATATAACTGTTTTTCAGTGGGGGACAGTAAATCAAAGCGACCAAGTCAACCCTGTAGGCCCCGACGCAATCGACGAGTGAGCGATAACCAACCAAAGATCGATATTTTTTAATAGGAAATACAGCATACAGTGGTATGGACAGTGCGAACACCCGCGGATCAATGCCAGAATCAACAAGGCCGATTCAGAACAACTCTGAATTTATGTGCTTCGTTGCTAGGACGGCTCCATGGACTTAAAAGTCCAAATCAGAAGTTAAAAAACTTCTGACTTTAACAGGAATCGAACCCTGGACCTTCTGAATTGGAAGCAGACACGCTAACCACAAGACCAACGAGTGCCTGTGAGAGCCTAGGAAGCTTCGGAAACGCTTTTTCAGGCGCGTTGCTGGATGAGCGAAATTTTTTTTTAACAAAAAAAAGCGTAAAATTGTGTTTTTTCATGAGAAATTATTTTTCGATTGTGCTCAAATTTCCACCAATTTTTAAATTTTATAAAATTAAGGTTCTGTATAACAATCGTTACAATCGGATAAAGCATGCCTAGTTGTTATAGGGCCTAAGTCAAAGAAATGAAAAATAAAAAAATAAAAAAACATAAAATTATGATTTTCAGGGAAAAATTATTTTTTGATTGCGCGGCCATTCCATAGCAAAGTGAGCCTGAAGAGTGAAAAATAATTTTTACCCAATAGTTTATCGATGGGTCAAAAATTAAAGTCAAAACCCAAACTGAATTTCAAAATGTCTTTGCTTCTTTGTGGGTAGTAAATTATGTGTTTTCAGTGCTTCAAAGTCGGTGTTAAGTTATTGTTTTTATTTTAGTGCCACATCCCTAAATTTGTAAGCCCTCCAATTTCTCTTAGGTCAGCTGTGTGAAGTTTTTCTTTTGTATATCAACACTTAATGATGTTGTGAAGTATTTTAGCTAGAAAAACTGAACACAAAGTAAGTTTAACTTAAATTTTGCATCATTAAAGATGTTATGAATACATGTCACACCCGCAACACAAAACTACAATAAACCTATGATAGTGTTAAGATAATGGCTAACAAAAGTTGGAGAGTACTTTATTTTAAGGTTAGGTTATATGACTTATCATATCCAACAGAGAAAACTGAGATGCATGACTAGAAGTGGTTGAAATTTTGTTGCGGGGTTTTGACACACAGTTATGTTGCGGGTGTGTGACATGATTATTGAATTGCATGATACTGCCAGGGCTACAGTCAAATAGGTAAAAAAAAATTGCCCATTAGGCCTACCCAGTTTAGGTAGCCTAAGTAATGCACATATAACGCACACAGTCAACGTATTTTGAAAATGCAAAAAGAGATTAGGTAGGGACCAGAAAAAGGGAAATTTTACTTCAAGTCGACTTTGCTGAAAAATTTTCGGCAATCATTCCAGACAAGATTCAGAGCGCTCATTGGAGTCATGATCAAATTACTGTTTTTACAGCCTGCGCTTGATTAAAAGATGACGTTTTAAAAGGTCCTTCGCGGTTGAAAGTGATGACTTGACACATAACAAACATGCAGTGTGGGCATTCCTCAAAAAGATTTTTGCTGAACTAAAAGTCGAGTTTTCCCAAGTTAACAAAAGTGATTATTTTTTTGTATGTCTGCGCTTCTGTCAACAATCCTACCCTAGATATTAAGTCAGTGATTTTGTCCTCGTTTCACTTGCGGTAAAGGGGGAAAAATACCCACAAGCAGTATTATGCTGAGATCGTAGCATTTTATGATGAAACCAGTGAAGTAACCCTTAGGCTACAGTAAATTCATGCATCCTAGTGGCAAACTATTGGGTATGGCCCGATATTGTGAATACGTCATGCGAGAACAAAGACGTTTTCAAGAAGATGGGAGCTCCTCCAATACTTCACAACAATCATGGGCAATTTAAATTCGTCAGGATTAGGCATGCATGAATAATGATAAAGCTGCATTAATTATAAATGATATGACATTATTAGTTAATCCTCTTTTATGCTATTTGCCCTCCTTCAAAGTTTAAACAAAAAATAATCAGTGACGAGGACCCATATTTCATTAAAAAAAATTACAATGCAAAAACCCTTTTTTTTATAATAGACTACCTTTTTTAAATATCATATTTAGCATGCATATTTTTTAACTTACATTTTAGTATTGAGTATTCATGAAGTATGTAAGAAAACAGCCAACCAAATTATAATCTACATACAAAAGCTCGTATTAATGTTATATTTTGTGCACTACGTCACACCCGCAAAAATTTCCTTGTCACACCCGCAACATCTTCAAACCATCATAAATCGTCTTTTAAATTATTTGAGCCACTATTCCTTATATTTTATTTTAAGGGTGTTCTACAATGCTTTAGGAAAAAAATAGTTGCCTATCCAAGGGGTCCTATATTCACAGACTTTTGCACATGTTCATGTAAGGGTGTAAATACAGTGGCAAAAAGTGTCACACCCGCAACACCTGTTTTAATTTTTATTTGCTGATTTCTTTAAGTCACAGAAAGTTGAAATTTTGTGTATTTTTACATCTTATGTCAACAATGAATTTATACAATGTCTTGGATTTTCATTTTGTAATTTATAAACACTTGGCAGGTATTGAAAGTGTGTGAATGTGTCACACCCGCAACTATGGAATGGCCGTGCGCTCAAATCTCACACGAATATACTAAAAATTTTCATAAAATTAAGGTTCTGTGAAAAAATCATTACAGTCGGTATCAGATAAAGCATGTACCTACCGTAGGTGTCAAAGAATGTTTAAAAAATTCAAAAAAATTGTGATTTTCATGAAAAATTATTATTTGATTGCGCTCAAATTTCACACAAATATAATCATTTATAAAATTAAGGTTCTGTGAAAAAATCATTACAATCTGATAAAGCATCTAGGGGAAGGTGGGGTGCGTTGTACGTACCTAACACATTTTTATTTTGAATTTTTTTACATTAGCTTACATTATTGTTAAACTATAGTTTTTTGTCCTGTTGTTACTAACATATATTTCCCCACCTATATTGATATTTGGGACTCATTCATATGCATGTATGGTGAGAAAAATATATAATTGTGGGACCAGTACACGTGTTACAATGCGCCCCGTGCTTGGGGTGCGTTGTAACAGGCTATGGGTGATAAGGACGCAAACGATAAGATAAGAAATAAGATAAGAAAAAGGTGATAAGGACATGGGATACTCACTTTGTAGGTTATAAATAATTAGCATATAGGCTACATCATTAATGATAACTCTAGTCATATGTTATTTTTAAATTTCAGTGAAAGCCATGAACAATCAAGGTTAGGCCAATTTATATGTGGAAGTAGTCAAAATTAAAATTTAGCTGCATGGCTAGCCTCTCTGTGCCACCTTTTTCCCCTTTTAACAAAGATAATTTCACAAAATGCTATAAAATAACAATCATGCCTTGAATACAGTTTTACAACAGCATAACAGTCCCTACTACTATCATATTACTGTCTGATATCATTATACAAGATTGTAACAACGCGCCCCATAGAGTAATGTTACAAGGCACCCCGCACTGTCAACATTTAGAAAGTACTAATTTATTTTCATCACATGGTAAACAGTAAAAGTGAGGTTAGATACCTATTTGCGTAGGGCCTATTAAATGCATCCAGCTTCCACGAATATTTCAATGATATCATGCACGTACTATAGAGATCCGAATTATGATTCCGTGCCTAATTTAAAAGCTATTTGTGACACCATGTCTTAAAAATAGAAATACTTTTATTATGCACACTGAATGACCTAGGCCTATATGGCTTTTAATTTGTCACTGTATGATTTTGTAATCCAGTGACTAATAAAACAATACAATATAATACAATACCTACTTTTACATTTTGCATCATTTTTTTGTTGTTTTAATATGTAGTAGCATGTAGGCCTAATAATTTTCGTAGAAAAACGATCTGGATTACATTTTGGAAATACTGTACTATTACAAAAATCTCGCCTATTGGACGTTAAATTAGGGTATTATCCACAAGAAACATAGCCTACAATATACGAACGTAGTTGAAATATAGCGAAATAATATGCAGAATAAATGGCGAAGTGTGGCATAAGCTCTGGGCCATGTAAATTCTGAACAACTAAACTCTAGTTCAGCAAGTTCTCACCAGACCGCGTACTCGAGCGCTGCCCTTCCCAATATGAAACATAACAAATGAAATTAAATGAAAACTCATATTATTTACTACAATTCAGAAATTAAAAAAGTCCACCCCAACCGAGATTCGAACCACGGGTCTCCCGCATTCCAGGCAGGCGTCTTAACCACTCTAGACCATCAGGACGGGTACATTTTAATCTCTGAATTGTAGTTGCATTATACATCTGAATGGATGGAACCGTACTGCAACGAATATCTGCTGCCTTTGAACTGACCACCAAACATTAATTATAATGTCATTACCTTTACGCAGGTATGAGCGAGGGTTTATTTCTCGATTTGGTTGGTCGGGAAACACTCCCGTAAATGTACGGGAGTGTTACGGGAGTCTTGTGGTTAGCGTCTCTGCTTCCAATGCAGATGGTCCTGCTATAGTCAGAAGTTTTTTAACTTCTGATTTGGACTGAAGTCCATCAGTTCTTGTCTTAGGATTGTGTAAACGGTGACTTTAGAGCCGTCCTAGCAACGAGGCACATAATAAATTTAAAGTTCTTCTAAATTGGCCTTGTTGATTCTGGAGTTGATCCGCAGATGTTTGCATGTCCATACCACTGAATTACTATATTTCCTATTAAAAAATATTGATCTTTGGTTGGTTATCGCTCACTCGTCGATTGCGTCGGGCCTACAGGGTTAGCTTGGTCGCTTTGGTTTATTTCCCCGACTGAAAATCAGTTATATGACTGAGTGGGTAGACCTGACTCTAAATACATTTTTTTTATTATATTTTAATTTTTATTTATTTATTTATTTATTTATTTATTTATTTATTATTTATTTATTTGTTTATTTATTTATATTTATTTATTTATTTATTTATTTATTATTTATTTATTTATTTATTTATGTGCCTCTCAAACCAGGAAACTGTGGGTTAATCTGAAATACCTATTGTGTAAACTGACAAACAGTGACACAGAACAGGAAGTGGTAACAGTTGTCGGTTCATGATAATTATTAATATGTAACACTTTAGCCTCAGAGGGAACTAAAGCCTAGGCCTAGAGATGTTTGAAAATATTGTAGGCTAGTATTAGGCCTACAAATTTAGGCCTACAAATTTAGATTTTAGATTTTTAAATTTCAAAGTTATTTTGATGTTCTGATTCTTCTGATCCCTCACAAATAAAAAAAAAAAAAAAGTATCAATTATTATAAAAAAATATTCTTTATTGGATGAGCGAAGCGAAGACTTCAATTTCACCGACCCCCCAAAAAATTTAGCTCGGGTGTTTTTTTTGTTTTTTTTTTTGTTTTTTTTCTGTCTGTTTGTTCGCTCTCTACCGGGCAAACGGCATATGCGATCTTGATGAAAATTTGAGGGGACCTTCGAAATCTCTGAACTTAGACTTGCTACGTTTTTGGGTACAATCGAAAAATTATTTAAA
Source organism: Sweltsa coloradensis (assembly GCA_024449915.1). Lineage (NCBI taxonomy): Eukaryota > Metazoa > Arthropoda > Insecta > Plecoptera > Chloroperlidae > Sweltsa > Sweltsa coloradensis. Next base: position 17,566 of record JAMZAV010009152.1, on the reverse strand, counting down.
ACTTGTCGTAGGCTTTCGCGGCCGGAGTCAATATAAAACACTTGGCTGTCGGGTGTCGCCGCGTCCATGATAGATGAAAACTGACGTTTCGGACCGGTTACACGGTCCATCTTCAGAGTTTTAAAAACACTTGAAGGGTACTTACACAGAACGAACCTACTCGGTCCAGCTCGTCTGTGCAAGTCACCCCCACCAAGTATGTGCAACCAGTTTTGTCAGTCTGAACGCGCATGCGCACTCGCTTCGCGCCCAGCCACTGACGTCACGCTGTTTATCTTCTCGCTTTAGCCGCTCTATAGTTGGTTTCCACGTTTTACTGAGCCTATACCCATCTTCCCGGTTGAAATTCTTGGGGTGTTTTTCTATCTCAATCGCCTCGCGGACCAGGCGGGGCCTGTAATTATCGACAACTGACAACTGTCCTAGATGTTGTAAAGTACCAGTCTCTTAAATCTAAAACTTGGTAAAAGTAATTAAGATCCAGTAGGCAGTGACTTCTTAAAATGTATAAAATGATTCTAATAGGCAGTGACTTCTAAAAATGTATAAAAGGTTTCAAGTAGGCAGTGATTGAGTAGTTTGTTTACATTTATAACCAAGTTTCAGAAGGCTGTATTTTTCACTTATGGTAAAATAATTATATTATTTAGGGCCGGTATTACAATCAACAAATAAGAAAGTTATTTGTAACAAATAAGCTAACTGTAGCAAATAGCGTTATTTCGGTCTTACAATCGACAAATAGCACTATTCTTAAAAATAGGAGCTGCTTATTTGTCGGATTCTTATTGGGAGGTTGAACTGGCCGATAGCGCGCTATTCGATGAATAAGGGTGTAAAAAAATTCATAAAAACTGATTTAAAAATAAAAATGAGATAAAATAAATAAACAAAATGATTTTAACAACCATTTTAATTGATTATCTATCACGAAAACTGAAAAATAAATAAATAATGAACAATTATTTATTTATTATTATTATATTTTCAAATTCATTTTTATTGGAAAATTGTTCATCTTATATTCAGCCTAATAATCGGTTTTGGTTTATTTGGATTAAGGACGCGTCAACCGTTTGGTCATAATGCACCACTAGTGGGGTAGGAACGGGGGGATGGGGGGGAACCCCCCCACTTGTTGGCTTGACCCCCCAGTGGGGGAGTCAAGCCAGGTATGGGTGTTATTTGCTAACTAATAGCTTGTTGGGTGATTTTTAAGATTTTTACTACAGTCGGGCTTGCAAAAAAGGAAGATTTTTGCTATAACATTTTTTAGAAAGATTCAGTTAGTGACGTGGTTTGCGAGACTAGACTAGCCATCTGATTTTAGACTAATACTCATTATATAATGTGTGCAGTGTTTTCACTCCCAAGCAGACTGTCGACCGATTTCGGTCAAGTAATCAATCTTCAATGCAATATTAGCTTCAAAATGTAACCTTTATTCATAATTAAAATTCACCTGATAACGTGTTTTAGGCCACCTATCAAGGGCACCTGTAAAAAAAATCTCGCCTGCGGTGAAAAACCTCCTGCGGCTGGGGCTTCGCCCCAGACCCCGCTTTGCCCACCCACACTCGTAGGCAACTTTAGTGTGACCCCCCCCCCCACTAAAAAATAGTTCCTATGCCACTGACCATTCACCCTAGGGGATATGGGGAGGAGGGGCCATGCTGGTCAGAACCAGCCACGGTTAATGGGAGGAAGGGGGGTTTCTGACGTCGCGGTCGTCATCGTCTTTGTCATCGTTGTCGGGGAGATCGTCAAGGAAGGGGAGGTGTCCCCGACGACGATTTCCAGAGCTCGCCTCTAGCTTCAGGTAGTAATATACTGACTGCCCTCTTACTTGCTGATGTTTGCGAGGAAGACTCTTTCTCTTGAATCGCCTTGTACGATTTGCAGAGCCATGCACTGGGCCAATTCTACCCATAGACGGTCATTAATTAATTAATAATTCGCTCTTTTTGTCAGTATACATTGTTGAATTGATTTAATTATGCATATTTTCCTCGTATATAGATTAAAGAGTAAACTTCGTGGCCTTATTTAAATAAAGTCTTATCACACCAAAGCCAAATACTTTGGAATGTGCTAGATGTAAAAAATTACTTAACAATTTAATTTTAGTAGTAATAAGAACCAACGCCCGTGGTAAACATATTATGTAATCACGATCTGTAAATATGAGCTTCAATTTGAGGCTCGCCTTGGGTGTAGGCTTACAGATGTAAAGAGCAAAATGTTGAGGGAAAGTCTTTTTTCGAGTAAATTACAAGGAAAAGTTATAAAAATTGACATTCGTCATTGATAATAAGTGAACACAATAATGATGGGATGAGTAAAAAAAAGTAAAAAGTTTTCACAGACGGGACTCGAACCGGCGACCTCTCGCGTGCAAAACTAGCACGCTAACCACTCGGCTAGCAGCGTCGGCAGGGGGCGTCCGGTCTAGAGCGATACTCATTCAGCCCGTAGATATGCACGCTGACTAGAGTCGAGTGTAAAAGCTTCACGATGACAATTAGGACACTTTCAATGCTTTTAAAACCTTCTGCCAATATTTCTTGAATGTAATTCACAGCTGTATACAGCATTTGTTTGCAATTACTGCTTATTTTGGTATTAAACATTCTCGAGGTGGCAGTTCTCGCGACGCGTGGACTATCCACTCGATCAGAATGTTCCAAATAGCTATTGGGAGGATTAACTTCCTTTGTAATACCGCGAACTAGGTAGTAATTGGACGGATAGCTTATCCGACAGATAACTATTTGTTACAGTTAACGTTTATTATTTGTTGATTGTAATACCGGCCCTTAAAGTTTTAATAATAAATAAATAAATAATAAATTTTATTTAGAGTCTACCCACTCAGTTATATAACTGATTTTCAGTGGGGGACTTTAAATCAAAGCGACCAAGCCAACCCTGCAGGCCCCGACGCAATCGACGAGTGAGCGATAACCAACCAAAGATCGATATTTTTTAATAGGAAATATAGCAATCAGTGGTATGGACAGTGCGAACACTCGCGAATCAACGCCAGAATCAACAAGGCCGATTCAGAACAACTCTGAAATTTATTATGTGCTTCGTTGCTAGGACGGCTCCAAAGTCACCGTTTACAAACTCCTAAGACAAGAACTGATGGACTTAAGTCCAAATCAGAAGTTAAAAAACTTCTGACTTTAGCGGGAATCGAACCCTGGACCTTCTGCATTGGAAGCAGATACGCTAACCACAAGACCAACGAGCCACACATGTTCTGATAATGATTATTAAAGGTAAATACAGCAAATTTAAATTTATAAAAAATAAGTAAATATTAAAAAGTGTTTTATGTGATGTGTAAAAAAGATACAAAAATCTAGAACTTTGAAACAATGAATTTGACCAGGAACAGAATGGCCATCTTTGATGCTACTTGAATCGAGTTAGGTCAAGGAGGTTTTGCTCTAGTAAAGAAAGCAGAAGTGATTCATTTTTAAACTCATTTCAATTATAAGTTTATGTGTCTGCAACTTGGCACCTATAAATATACTTTTAAGAAGAATTCAAGAGAAGAGAAGTAAGAAGATTAGAAGTATAAGGACTCACAAGAGAAGACTACAGATGGGTGAAAAATCATACTCAAACACAACAGCCAAAGAAGGTCGTATGATATAAACTTTTAATGTCCAATGTGGTCGTTATCAAGCAGATCAATTTCACTAAATAATTGCTGTAGTATTATTACTTGGTTTAAAAATAAATGTATAATTATGTGTTAATTTGTATGCCAAGTGTGTTGCTCATTGACTGTGTAGGCTAGCCGAGGTGGATGAGATTTAATATATGGTAGCCTTGTACAGGGTAGCACGGTGTAACGTTACAATTTGGCAGCCCAACGTTAGTGGCCTTACTGAAGATAATGTCACGCAGAGATTAGGGGTCTCAATTACACACTTGGCTACAAATAAACCTAGGCTTTGGAATAATGGCTAGTCAAAGTGAAGGTGTTGCTATTGATGAAATAGAGCTAGGGTTGCAAATTGTTTCTCAAGATTTAGGGAGGACAGAATTGGGACAGATGGATAGTGGTTTAGCTAGGCACTTGACAACCGATATGACTAGCACTTCGACGGAGGGAAGTTTGGAGTTAAGTCCAGAAATAAGTTTTTTAATGAATTTCTTGGAGACTAAACTAGATAAGATGGAAAATAGCATGAAAAATGAAGTGGGTAAGATTATGGACGAGAAACTAGAGGATGTTAAACATGAAATCGATAAGGTAAATAAACGAATGGATGTCATCCAAAATGGATTAGAAGAAAAATATGACAGACTTTTCTACACCTTAGAAAAACAATTCATAGATGTGAAGCTAAAAGTAACTGAAGATGTGGAGGACATTGAAGCCAAAGTAGGGGGTGCTATGGAATTGATAAGGGATATCCATGTCATGATTGATGATAATGGCAAGAAATTAGAGGAAGTACAAAAAGAAGTCTCAAAAGTAGAAGAAAAGCGAGAATTAGATGATAAAAACTTTCAAGAAACTTGCAATGGTCTGGAAATACTATTCTAACCAATACAAAGAAGTTGGAAAATTCTATTCTAACCAATACAAAAAAGATTCAAGATTTGGAAACTCAAGGGATAACATGCGTTACGGGAACTACCGTTTATGCAAATGATAGCGGTGTAGGAGACCAACTACTTAGAGAGGGCATAATATTCATGGGTGGAGGTATTCATCCCATTGAATTTCTGAACTTGTTAGAAAGCCGATTCAAGAACTATTCGGTAAATAACAACAGGAGGTTGGCGTTTACTCTACAATGCTTGAAGGGTCAATGCATACCATGGATGCTGGGAAATGAGTTTGATTCCTTTGAAGATTTTAAAGAAAAATTCATTAATCATTTTTGGGGAGACAACGCTCAAGATGTTCTCATGAAACACATATATAGTGCATCCTACGAAGGTGGTAAACAGGGATTACCATCAGTATACTTCAAACGTTTGTTGCGTCATAGTGGATATCTCAGTTGCCCAATACCACAAGAAACGATGGTCAAACAACTGCTCAAACATTTTCCTACGGAAATTCGTATCCATTTCATTCATATAGACAACGATGCCACTAAAATCGTAAATCTTTTGGAAAGATTAGAGAGTGACAGACTGATTTGGTTACCTAGTCAAATAGGAACTATGAACACAACTACTTCCACAACTTTGCGACGAATTTCAACAATGATAGATACCAAACTAACTTTAATTCAAGACCTCTAGATGACTGGCGATCTCCAGGGAACAAACAAGCACCTCTGACTACTAACAACTTAACAGCACCTTCATTGCTGCGAGAAAGATAGGTGGGGTGGTGGATTCCAGCGTTTTTCCTTTACGTACTTACTTTTTCTTTATTGGTCAATTTGAAGGGGTTATCAATTTGAAGGGGTAGTTCACTGATTTGATGATTAACTATGGTTGATGTAGGCCTACATTTCTGGGTACATATTTTGTTCTTGGCTGGTCAGTTGGAAAGTTTTTTCATTTTGAAGGAGTCATTCATTGCGGATTATAAATAAATTCCTAAGGCACCTAAAATGGGTTTAAAATCTCTTTCTATACAGTTGACAGTTTGAAGGGGTTGTCAATCTTGTCTTCAATTTGCTGGTTTGACTATTTTTTGATGGTATGATATTTCTTCTGTGGGATGATAGATTTGGAATAGTTTATTGTGGAGTGGAAAATGAATAAATAGACATTTTCATAAAGATTCTTGGAAATTGTTGTTGCTGAAGTTGATAAATACTAGTACATTTTAATAAGGTTGTTCATAATTTCCAATTTGAAAGATTTTAAGTTGATGATATTATTTAATTGGTGTTTTTGTTTTTTTTCATGGAGTAAATAATTTAATATAGTGTTTCAATGGTTGCAGGAGTTAATATCAAAAATAAATAATTTCCATTTCTTCAAATAATTTATTTTTGGAAGGGGTATTGTAAACAGCCTTTCAATTGTTGAGTTATTAGTTTTGTTAGTGTTTGTCAATGGAGGTAGTTGGAACATTCAATGAGTTCTAAATTTTGGGTTGCTTGAATTTTATGATATTGTATATTAAAGTCATGGGTAGCGGTAAAAGAAAAGAGTGTGATCTAGTTTGTTTAGATTTTTGTGGAATAAGCTGATGTTCAGATTTGTCATTGTCCAGAGGATTATTGTATTGTTATCAGATTTTGAAGCAGGATTAAGAATAAAAAAAAATCCTTTAATTTGTCTGGTGCTTTCAAGCATTATAAATGTTGAAAAATTTCAAGAAATTGTTCAAAATTTGAAGGGGTATTGTAAAGTACCAGTCTCTTAAATCTAAAACTTGGTAAAAGTAATTAAGATCCAGTAGGCAGTGACTTCTTAAAATGTATAAAATGTTTCTAATAGGCAGTGACTTCTTAAAATGTATAAATGGTTTCAAGTAGGCAGTGATTGAGTAGTTTGTTTACATTTATAACCAAGTTTCAGAAGGCTGTATTTTTCACTTATGGTAAAATAATTATATTATTTAAAGTTTTAATAATGTTCTGATAATGATTATTAAAGGTAAATACAGCAAATTTAAATTTATAAAAAATAAGTAAATATTAAAAAGTGTTTTATGTGATGTGTAAAAAAGATACAAAAATCTAGAACTTTGAAACAATGAATTTGACCAGGAACAGAATGGCCATCTTTGATGCTACTTGAATCGAGTTAGGTCAAGGATTTTTGCTCTAGTAAAGAAAGCAGAAGTGATTCATTTTTAAACTCATTTCAATTATAAGTTTATGTGTCTGCAACTTGGCACCTATAAATATACTTTTAAGAAGAATTCAAGAGAAGAGAAGTAAGAAGATTAGAAGTATAAGGACTCACAAGAGAAGACTACAGATGGGTGAAAAATCATACTCAAACACAACAGCCAAAGAAGGTCGTATGATATAAACTTTTAATGTCCAATGTGGTCGTTATCAAGCAGATCAATTTCACTAAATAATTGCTGTAGTATTATTACTTGGTTTAAAAATAAATGTCTAATTATGTGTTAATTTGTATGCCAAGTGTGTTGCTCATTGACTGTGTAGGCTAGCCGAGGTGGATGAGTTTTAATATATGGTAGCCTTGTACAGGGTAGCACGGTGTAACGTTACAATGTGTTAGTCAGTCGCAGGGGGGATGGCACGCTCAGTCATTCTGTATATAGGAAGGCTACACACACTGGGCGATACCTAAACGCCGAATCGCACCATCATCCCGCTCAGAAACGCGCCGTTTTGAACACCTTGGCATGCAGGGCAGAGAGAATATCAGACAAGGAACATCTGGTGGACGAATGCAAAGCACTTCGTGAAATGCTACTGAAAAATGGCTATACGAATAGGGACATTTCACAGGCATTCAAAAAGAGACCGTGTGCACCAGCCCTACCGCAAGCTTCGCCACTAGTACAGCCGGAACGTGTTTCTCGTGCTTTTTTGCCATACGTGGAGAATACAAACTGACCGTATTGGTAAGCTGTTACGAAAACACGACATTCACACTGTTTACAACACGGATAGAAAACTTCTACGATGTTTAATTCGGCTAAGGATGAGCTCCCACGCTTAGACGTACCAGGAGTCTATGAGATACCGTGTGGAGCTTGCGACGAAGTCTACGTGGGCCAAACTGGTAGAAAAATCTCAACGCGCCTCAAAGAACATCTAAGCCATACAAGACTAGGGCATACGGACAAGTCGGCGTTGGCAGAACACAGTGTGAGTAAGTGCCATCGTATTAACTTTGAAGACACTCGTGTTCTGTCAGTTGTCGATAATTACAGGCCCCGCCTGGTCCGCGAGGCGATTGAGATAGAAAAACACCCCAAGAATTTCAACCGGGAAGATGGGTATAGGCTCAGTAAAACGTGGAAACCAACTATAGAGCGGCTAAAGCGAGAAGATAACAGCGTGACGTCAGTGGCTGGGCGCGAAGCGAGTGCGCATGCGCGTTCAGACTGACAAAACTGGTTGCACAACTTGGTGGGGGTGACTTGCACAGACGAGCTGGACCGAGTAGGTTCGTTCTGTGTAAGTACCCTTCAGTGTTTTTTAAACTCTGAAGATGGACCGTGTAACCGGTCCGAAACGTCAGTTTTCATCTATCATGGACGCGGCGACACCCGACAGCCAAGTGAAGAAATATTTCTCATGAATATCGTATTTTTACGATTTTTTTCGATTTTTAGTGCGATATTTTCGTGACATTTGGGCCGATTCTGACCAAACGGGTGGGGCTACAACGTTCATATTTCACATGCACATTAAGGTAATGGTGATGTATTGACGTTTGAAAGAAAAAGTTAAAAAAGTTAGCCAGAATAGTATATAGAAATAAAGGTTTTAATTTTTTTGAGTTTTTTGAGGTGTTAAATTTATTAAAACCTTTTTTCTAGGGTTTTGGCAACCCCTTTTCAATTTTTTCTTTCAAAACAAAATTTTACCCACCAAGCCTTTTTAAACGGTCCCCCCCCTTTTCAGAATCCGAAATGCCAAATAAAAGATTTTTCTCAATTGGAAAAAGGGGAAAAATCAAGCCTTGTTAAAAACAAAAAAACCAAAAAATATGATTTTTGTTGGGCCGGAATTTTTTTTTATTTTAAAAAATACTTTTTAATTAAAACTACCTTTAAGCGAAAAAAAACTTTCGGTTCCCATACAAATTAGAATTTTTATTTTGTGTTACGTAGCCCGGAAATTTTTTAAATATTTGGGAATTGCCCGGGGAAAAGGCCCCGGGGGAGGGCAATTTTAAATCAATTTGGAAATGACAACCCACTTTGGGGCTCCCCCCTTTTTCCAAAAGTGTAATATTGTTGGAAAAGAAAGGGTGAAAAAACTTGGGTGGAGGGAAGGTTGGGACTTTCTTCCTGAAAAAAAAATGGGCGGTGAAAAGCCAAAATGGAGTCCAACCGGAAACTTTTTTCAACCCAAGCTGCTGCAGGGGGTTTTATGGGAAAAAATTTTTAAAAATGGGGTGGGTTTTTCAATTCAACAAAAGCAAAAAAAAAGTCCTTTGGAAAGGGGAAAACCTTTTTCCCTTTTTTGATAAACAAAAAATACTACGACTTTTTTTTTGGCCTAAATTTTTTCTTTTTAAAAAAAATTTTAATTTTATTTTTTTTTCCTCATTTCAAAACTCATTCTTTTTATACCAAGGTTTTTTTTTTGGCCCGTAAGGGGGGCTTTTAAAACAGCCAGCGAACCCCATTAAAATTTTTCAACCCAAAAAAGGGTTTCCCCATGTTACTTTTTTGCCACCAAATCCAAAAGGGGGGGAGGGGGCATTTTGGGGAACTTCCCCCTTTTTAAAAAATTAACATTTAAGGTTTTCCCCCCAATTTGGGGGTGGGTTATGGGGGAAAACCAATCTAAGATTAAACTCCCTTTCAATTTTTAAAAATTGGTTGGGGATTTAGAAAGGGAAGGCACGAGTGCATTAATTTTTTTTTTTTTTTTTTTTTTTTTTTTTTTTTTTTTTTTTTTTTTTTTTTTTTTTTTTTTTTTTTTTTTTTTTTTTTTTTTTTTTTTTTTTTTTTGTTTTTTTTTTTTTTTTTTTTTTGCCGGTCTTTTTGGCACATTTTACCCCAAAAAACAAACACTATAGGCCTACCTAATATAAAAATGTGACGGGGTTTTCTAAAATTTTAAAGAATTGTCCGATTCTTACTTAGTTTTAAAAAAATTTGTGCTTTCTTGTCTTGCTTTTTTTTTTAGTGTGGCTTTTTGGGTTTTTGGGTTAGCTCTCAGTTTCCCAAGCAAAAGGTCCGGGTTTTCGATTCCTCTTAGGCAGAATTTTTAAAATTTCGATTCAGACTTAAGCCATCAGTTTTTGGGGGTTAGAAATTTTAAATGAGACTTGGACCCTCCTAGCAACGAGGCACATAATTTAAAATTTTTCTAAATGGGCCCCTGTTGATTCGGGGCATTGATCCCGGGTGTTCGCACTGTCCATACAAATGATTGCTATATTTCCTTTTAAAAAATATTTCTTGGGTTTGGGTTATGGGATCGTCACCTTCGTTTTTGGGGGCCTAGGGGGTTGGCTTGGCGCTTGGTTTAATGTCCCCCCTAAAATCATTTTATGACTGAGTGGGTAGACTTAAAGTTAAATAAAATTTTTTATTTTTTTTTAAGTGTGTATTTTTATTTTATTGTTGACAAATACAACTACAATACAAAATCTGAATCTCGGGCACATGGGTTACAATTGAATGTTTTTAATAAAAACATGTGAAATGGTCATTTTACCTCGCAAAACTTTGTGCATGTAATACAACGTTTGGGAACACTATGGCCTCTACATCAGGCTGAAAAATTTTTTTTTTATGTCCCAGAATTCAAGAATGCTACGTTTTTCAAACCCTTTTTAAACTCCCGTTTTGTAATTTTTGGTTCAAATGAGGCATGAAATAAATTATTTGCAGATCGTCCTCACCGCTCACAGTTGGTGGCGGCTTTCATGTAACATGTATTTTGGTTTATAACTTTCTTTTTTTTCCCGTTTTTCCTGTACCCCACAACATTATTTTTCTGTTTCTTGCCCCAATAAAATTTATTAAAAACTTAAAAATTGTGAATATCTAATCCCAATCTGGAAAAGTCAGCCATTTTTGTTTTTTGGGCAATTAGCTTACAAATATGTTGTAGTACCGGTATAAAATCTTTATTAGCTTTTTTTTGCTTTTTGCATAGGTAGGCTACACAATCATATAATTTAAAAAATTTACATTTTTTACATAAAATAAAAAAATAACTGCCTCCCACAGTTGGTTTAGTCCAGAAATCTTCTATCCCGTTACTTCTTTTTTCCATCCACAATCCTTAACTATTTTACAACAATTCTAATTTAAACCAATTCCTCCTTTTTTTTTTTTGAATTGAATCCTCAGAGAATGTTGGGGCCCGGGGGTTTTGGCTTGCACGGGAAGAAGTTACCCCCCTTCCTCCAAAGTGCCAACTTTGCCTTTCTATATACCCCTTAAAACCAATTCATTAGATTTGCTATTAAATTTCTAGATTATTTATTGGTATGTGTAAATAAAATAAAATAAAAAAATTTTGTTTTTTAGATCCACCCACCCCGTTATATAACTGTTTTTTTCAGTGGGGGACGTAAATCAAGCGACCAACCCAAACCTTGTAGGCCTCGAGGAGTGAGAGATAACCAAACAAAAGATCATATACAATAATATAGCAATCAGTGTTTGGACAGTGCGAAAAAAAAAAAGAGATCAACGCCAGAATCAAAAAGGTCGTTTCAGAAAAACCTGAATTTTTTAGTCTTCGTTGCTAGGAGGGCTCCAAAGTCACCGTTTAAAAACTCCAAAGACAAAAACGATGGATTTAACCAAATCAAAATTTAAAAAACTACGATTTTGGGGGGAAACAAACCCGGCCCTTCTGCATTGGAAAGAACGCTAACCACAAGCCCCAACGGGCCCTACTACTAGCTTAGGCTATATCACGCAAATCGAAAATTTGAAAATTTAAAAATTGCTTTTTTAAATTTTTTCAACACCTGGGCCTGGGTACCAAATTTAAATAAATAAGTGTGTTTTTTAAAAAATTTTGGTCCTTTTTTTTAATGTGAGTTAATTTTGAAAAAAATTGGGGATTATAGGCCCTACCGGTAGACCTATGGGCCCATAAATTAAAAAAGTAATTTACTAAAAATTTAAAAGGCCCCTACATTTTTTATTTACGTATTTTCATGACAAACCTCCAAACTCTATTATTGGGAAAATGAAAAGTTTGTTATGGGACCCAAAACCCTGCGTAACTTTAGTTTTCATTGCTGAAAGTCCCCCTTTTAAACCTATCTACGGTAAACCCATGCCTGTGGCTGGTAGAGGCATTTAGTTGAAAGGAAATGTTCTTTAAATGGTCTACTACAGGTGCAGCACTTGTTTTTTTTTTTTTCCTCTATTTATGTGAAATAGTAGGGGTACTACATCTTCTATCATTTTTTTTATAGAATTGACTGTAAATATCTGCACACTCCAAAAATAAATACCCCCTCTTTCACTTTTAAAAAAACTAACTCCGTGCTATTTTAACTTTCTGATTGAGTAATAAAGTCACAACTTTTCCCCCATTTACATCTACTCCATAGTGCATTATATATCCTTGTCCACAGCATGCTTGTTCAGGCTGCTTTATATACAGCGTGCTTGTAACATGTGACTGTTCTAAGCTTTTGTTAGGCCTACACTTTACAGTATTTTTTTTCTTACAGTATGTCAATCCCAGGCAACTACTGTAGGCCTTACAAATTTGGGGTTTAACCTGGGATAAAAAAATCACTACTGAAACCCTTTTGGGGTTTTTTATAATTTTTTTGGGGCATCTTTAACAACTGGGTAGTATCATTCTAGGATAACATAACTTTAAATAAAGAAGCTACTGTCGGCTATATTTTTTGGGATTTGTTTTGTGTACCTGTAGCCCTATCTTTTGGAGGTAGGGGCTACAGTAGTACCGGTACTATAAATAAAATTAAACCAACGATATATTTTGCTAAGTCACCAAATTGTAATATAGGTTTTTTTAATACCGGGACGTTAGGGCCCAGGTGTGTATTTTTAGTATAGGGGCCTAGGTCTTGCTGGTAATTTAAAACACGCCAGTTTTTTTTTTTTGGTGCTAGGAGGCCCTTTATAGGACCAAATTGTCTGATACTTAGAACTTCACTTTTTTTTTCCATTCACCTACCATACTGGGAGGCTAATTTATTTTTTTTTTTTTAAGGGAACTTTGGGGAACTTTTTAGGCCCATTCCACTTACCTTTTGGAAACCTGATGAAGTCAGAAAATTAAATAAATCTGGAAAGTTAAGGAGATTTTTTAATTTTGGAAATTTCCCTATTTGTCCCCAAAAACTCTATAAAAGTCACCAAATTGAATCTTTAAAACATATTTTTTACCCTCAATTTAATAGTTATCTATCACTGCTAATTTTGGTTTGGTTTATTACAGAACTCTTAAAAAAATCAATGGCCCAAAGGGAAACAATTTTTGTTTTGATTTTGAGTTTTCATTTATAGCTGTACAACAGGGGCCCAGTCGTCGGGGCCCAAGCCAGTCGCATGGCGCTTGGGTGCGGGCGAACAAAAGTCACCCTAATAGGGTCACTTTCAACATCAATTAATTGCTCCATTTTCATGTTTTATTTAAAAAACTTTGTGCAAAACAACCTTTATTGTAAAAATGAGTTGCTTTCCACTAAATAAATTATTTATTATAAATATATTTTTTATCATGAACATTTAACTTTAAAACTAATTTTATAATTAGATATTTTTAAAAATTTAAAAACCCACACATACTTAAAAGGTGTGGTTGAATTTCTTTAAAATAAACGGGCCTACCTTTTTAAAAAGACAACTACCAATTCAAATTCAATTAATGAAAACATATGATAGGCCTACCAATGTGTCTCAGTTTTACTGTTTATAAAACCAGTGTTTTTGTTTGTAGGTTTTGGGGCCAAATTTTCTCTAATTAGTTTTTGCTATAGTTTTTAATGATTTGGAAAATCAAAACTTTCAAAAAACGGGAACTTGGGAAATTACTTTTTCTTTCTTAAAACCCAACTTTTTCCCATGTATAAACGTTTTGTTGGATCTTTTTGCCGTACGTTAGAGGTCGCACGGGCCCCGGGGCCCGGGTAGGCCCGGGCCCCCGGGGCCGGGCTTGGGGCCTGTTATGATTTTGAGTCGGGGGCCCGGGCCGGCCCGGGCCTGCTTTTTACGAAGAGACGGGTTTTTTTGGCTTTTGATGGTTTAAATTTTAAAGCGGTATGTGCGTTGTGTCATAGAAAAATTTTTTGACCAAATTTTAAAACTTTTGTTTCTCTAAAAGTAATTTTCATCCCCACCGTGATGTTCATTCTATATCCCAGGGGGTTTAAAATAAAAAAAACCCCCAAAGCTATTGCTATGAGTTTTTCCCCAACGGGGGCAACGGGCCTCTTTTCACTTATGGCGGGCCCGGGCCGGTTCGGGCTTTGAAAGTAGTTTTTCGGGCCGGCCGGCCCCCGGGCCCCGAAATTGCGGCCCGGGCCCGGGCCCGGGGTTCTAAAATAGGCCCGTGCAGACCTCTACGACGTGCACTGAAGCAAGTGTAAGCACTGTACTTACCGGGGGGCACCTACTTTCCCAACTGGAGGCAAATCCCACACCATAAAAGAGCTTGGGTTCCTTTAAAATTACCCCCCTATAAATATCATAGAAACTTTAACAAAAAAAATGTGAAACTACTTTCCATTTTGTAAGCAAACAAGTCCCAAAAAAAACTTTAGATTCATATTTCCGCTGTAAAAAATTACAATTTTCCCGGGGATAGGGAAAATAACTTGTTTTCCCTAAATGTTCATTAATTAACATATTTCATTCCTTCCAAGACCACAAAATTGTAATAAAAATCGTATGCCTATGCCCAATAGCGACATAAAGTGCAAATTAAATAAAACATAGAAGTGACCTCTGCCTCTAAACAAGGGGGAACTCTTATTTACTTTTTTTTGGGCTTTCCCTTTGGGCAATTTGTTTCAAAACGGTCTACATATTACTATTAGGCCTACCCTATGTTTTTTACCCCATGGTAAACAATGTTTTCCGTGGGACTTCATCGACGAAAAAGCTGCATAAAGTCCTTGGCCTTTACCCCGCCAAAGTTTTTTTATTATAAATCCAGGCATTGAACGTAACTTCAATTTGGCAACAAACAGTAGCCCCCGTAAACTAACTTTCCCGTATGTTTCGCCACAAGGGAAAACAAAGATACATTTTATAGCCTTGTTTTTTGTTTTGAAAGATGATACTGTTTAAAAAACCCAAAAATGACATATTTTCATGAAAAGAAACTTGTCCTTATTTCACCAGAGGGAAGCTGTCACCTCAATGAAAAGTACTTCCTCGTGTTGTATTTTTTTTGTCTTTCGTATAATTTAAGCTAGGGCATCATCATGCCAGCATCTTAACAATCTTTCTTTAATTAAAGAAAACAATGAACAAACTCCCCATAAGACAAAATAGGCCTGATTTTAATAATTTTTTTTAAATAAATCGCGTCCGAGAAAAGGGACACACTGGGTGGTGAATTAAATTTTAAAAGTTTTTAAACTGTCATTGTTCTGTGTAAATTTTTAAATTTTTATGCTATTTCCCGGTTAAAAAATCCTGATTTTTATCAATAAATAAAATTTGGTTTTTTTTTACTTCAAACTAAAAAAATGTTTTATCTTTATCTGTTGCCCCGCCCCGCTCTGCATTGGGTTTGGGATTGAAGATAGGTCCCTCTTTTTTTTCCTGCCACCACTCTTCCCTTCTGCCCCCTTCCAGTCTACCCTCTCCTCCTCGCTGTTCCACATCTTTCTCCACACTATCCTGCCATCGTTGTTGTGGTCTGCTTGGTCTCCCACCTAGAATTTCCATCATTCTTTTTGGCAATCCCCGCTCCGTCCATCCCTTTTTACATTCCAACCTCTTGAGTTTTTCTCCCCAAATTGCCCCCATAAAAGTCCCCCATGTCTACTTGATCTCAAATCTAATAATTATTTTAATATGCTAGATTTTTTTTTAATCAAATATTACTTATATTCTTTTTATTTATTATCCCCCATTTTGTTTGTTCTAATGGATTTAGGATTGTATTGTTGCTTCCTACATTCATTTCATATTTTCCCAAACTGAAATTTTTTTTTTGTAGCCAAACTGCCTGTGACCACGTAAATATTAAAAATTAATTTTGTGTTATGTTCTTCTAGGGGGGCCCTATTGCTGCCGTCAGCCTAGTAGGAGGCCACAAGGCCCTGTACTGGACATCGCTTGGGGTCCCCACAACACAACGTATCGCCTCCTCGTCGGAAGTTGCGTTTCAAAGTCTGGGAATCCCGGATTTCCGGAAAAAGTCGGACCTCTCCCCACCCCCTAGTGGACCAGTCTATCACCCGCGCCGCGTGGGGCCTAACGTGGGACCCGCCGCAAACAACGTCCCATTAACCCCCGGTTCGGATAATAAAGTGGCAAATGGAACTGGGACGGAGAAATACTAGTTGCAAAAGATTGCCATCCGGACTTTTTTATTCGGCGTGTGGAACTGGGATGGATACAATTATTAACAACGTGAAAGATAAAAAGATGAGGAAAACAACCCCGAAACCGGGGAAAAATTTAAGAGTAGATATAAATAAAAACATACTTTTCCTATATTAACAAAATTTAAACCATTACCAAAAGGGTTGAAAAACGCATAATAAATCTTGAAAATTTTCCCAACACTTTTCCACTAAAAAAACGTCGTCGTAATTCTTACGGAAAGTCTTTGGAATGGTTTCTAATTAATTTCTTATACTCTGGCTACTTTAATAGAAGTTTGTATCTACATTTTTGAATGTTTTTTAACCTTTTTGCCCCCCAGAGCTAGTTTAGTTTCATTTAAATGATTTTGGCTTTGGGGTTTAAAATAATTTTGAATATATGATACCGTTTTTAAGCATCTTGCTTTGCCGATGCTAAGTTTTTTATCGATTTATGCAAAGTCGTAAAAATTAAACCCAAAAATTTTTTCTCATTGCCAAAAACTATTTTGTTAAAAGGGGTTTTTCCATTGTGGGCCCCGATTTCTCAATTGGCATGAGCATTGGGACGCCCCATTCGGGGAATTGTTATGATAATTGCAATCAATCAATCATTTGGCCTATAGACCTTTTCTTGGCCCAACATTTTTGTGACAATTCCCTCATTATTATTAAAATTCAACTACCAGGACCCTAGAATTTTTTTCTAGAAATTCATGGAAATTTTTACAAAAAAAAAAGCCCATTTTTAAAAGGCTCTTCATTAGTTTGGGAAAAAAGGCCAAAAGGGATTTTGTTTAGATTTGGGGAAGGGTTGACAGGTTTGGGGAAAACATAGGAAAATAAAAACCCCCCTGAAGGGGTGGGCGACAAAAATTTTTTACCTCGATGACAACTGGGAGTAATTTAAAGTTGTTACCTTAATCCACGACGCGTTTCGTCCTTCGGGACTCTTCAGGCGGATGGTGGCCACTAAAAATCAGCTAATACTGCAACCAAAAACTACAACAATAACCAACCGTGGTAGGGCCACGCAAGAAGAAATTTTGCAAGCATGTTGTCATATCAGCAAGGTTACTTCCAAAACCCTTCTACTGGGGCACACGTCAGCACAGAAGTAAGGGGGCTTCCCTCCCAAATTGGTGCTCGGGAGACAAGAAACCATGACTTTCCCCGGATTTGAACCCGGACCCCTTGGCAACAAGAGAAAAACTGCCCCTCCCCCTGTTGCTGGGCAAGGGGGCCCCTTTTTCATACAAAGAGAAAAAAGGGTTTGAGATAGGGAAAGGGGGGAAAATCACAACAAGCCCAAACCCTGAGGGGGGTTCCCCCCTAGACTCTGGGGCTTGGGCGACAAAAGAACCCCGGGTCTTACCCTGGATTTGAAACCAACCCGTGGCAACGGGAGAGGCTGCCCTAC